>JANLJB010004139.1:26786-42832 GCA_026212285.1 Bursera cuneata
TTTAACGCACACCAAAATCATTAATACTTAATAGTCGTTTTCCTATGACTGTATCATTGATTGTTAGCTCTGACTCAACTTAATTTATTTCCTCAATCTCTCTCTCTTTCTCTCTGTGATTCTCTTAGAAAATATGTTTAGCATTCCTAACAACCCAACATCTGAAACTCAGTGCCCCTTGGAGATCTTAGAAAATTGATTATACTACTATACTATTGTAGCCAAAGCTAGTACTTGCAGTTGAAAATCAATACCATTTTTTGCAACTTCCACAAACCCAGAAGTCTATTTGTCTCTTAATGCTTTGATAATCTTGTTTAATAAACCTGAAAACGACCATTCAAGTTGAACTCATTGTATGATGAATTATGAGCATATTTTTATTGGTATCCGTGGACTTTTCGCTAATTTAGCTACTGACGACATTTATTTAGATCAGCAGAGAGGTTGAGCATGTAATAAACAAATACAGGCACATTTCTCAGACTTTTCTCATTCTTTAAATTCTATTCAACTCTTAAATTCCTTTTTTTATGATTAATTTTCTCTGTAATCATTCTCTCCACTATCTCATGGATCTTTTCTATATTTCAGTTTCTATTTGTTTTAAAGAAAACAGTTGGCTCTATATGAGGGTTTACCGTGTCTAGTGTCCAACGTCCAACCGACTTGCAAGTTGCAACATGTTTGACATAATCTAAACAAGTATAGATTCATTCTCCAAAACCAATTATGAGCTGGCTGCTGCCCAAGTTGTGTTCTGCCAAAATTCCTTCATTAATATGGCTTAACTTTCTATGAAGCTTCCAAAAATTAACGAGCTGCGCATGCTGTTTTGTAACCCTCTAGTGAACTAGTGATCATAGGGTTCCCTCCATGCACTTTTGGTCAATGAAAGTAGCCAGAAGCTTCATGGCCATCTGGGTTGGTGAGAATTTCTCGGAATAATGTAAAGCCAAAAGAGAAGAATTCATTTTAGTGGGATTCCATTCTCTTTATGCATTGTTGTTCTCACGTTTCCTGGTGTTTAGGTACCTGACAGTTGCAATGCATAAACAAGGCTTTAATATCTTTAACTAATCTAATCATAATTGAAAAAGAAGAAAAAAAAGTTTGGAATCTATCTTCTCAGCAACCAAACCAAGCATAAAATTATATCTCAAACCATCCCTAAACTTGGATTAGTTAATGATTGACAAAACTAAAAGTGGAGCCTCAACATAATCATTCTTTTTATACTTAGATATATTAATCAAGGTCGGTTCTTCAAGTGTGTTCCAAAAGATTGAATCACTCTTTTTCTTTTCTTATTTTTCCTCAAATCTTCCATAAATTTGATATTGATTATGGGGAAAGCCCTCAAAAGAAAAGAAAAATATATGCTTCTGAGAATCTTGAATGGTAAAGAAAGAGCTAGTTAAAGCAAGAAGCCATTGTCCAATATTTTAGTTCAGTTTACACCTTAAAAAGTACTTTTCGAATTTTTTTAGAAACTAATATACATTTATTAGAAAATTTTCAACTTTTTTGATAAGTTAATTTATCAATTTGTTTATGATAACACATTTCAATCAACTCTAATAGGGTTTTTGTGACTTGTCATATCAACTTTTGTAGTGAATATGGCTCAGTTATAACCTATAAATAATGTAGTACAATAAATAAGTACAGCTCCTACAAGTAATTAATCTCATTAATAACACACGCAATTGGGTAAGAATTAGAATTCATTTGGATTCAAGTGGAGTGGGAAAAAGGATATCATTTTTCTTAAAAAGAGCCAAAAAAAAAAAAAAAAAAATCCTAATAGGAATCAGTCAAGATCTTATAAATCCAGGAATAAGCAGAGTGATAAGACAATTCTACACAATTTTGAGCAATTTCCATTATTGCTTAAATTCCCTTATAAACTCTGTCACAGACAATTACAGTTGCAGTTAAACAAAGCTTTTGTCTTTTATAACTGATAGAGTAACTTCTGCACTCATTTCTCAGGCAGCTCAAGACAGTCTATGCTTTAACAAATATTAAAGAAAATGGAGACTTGAGTGCAGATAATTGATGGGATTTGAGAAGGGACTCAAATCTAGCAGTTACACAAAGTAGCAGCCAAGCATGTCATCTTCTGCATTTTCCATGCGCAGATTCATTATTTTTCACATTGATTAGGACTATCTACTTGGGGCCATAATGGGGCAACATGCCTCAAACCTTTATGGGGTCCATTAACCAAATGTCTGCCTCCTCATTCACTTGAAGTAATAATGAGCTTGGTTTGTTTTATGTTTTTCATAGCAGATTCCATCTCCAATCTCCCCTCTTCCTATCCACTTCTCATTCAAAGCTTCTCGTTTTCATCTTTTATTATGATTCATAAGTTTGTTTCTTTAATATCTCGTCATAACAGAATATCTATATTTCATGTTCTAATCACACGTCTTGTCTTCCTCTTTCTGATTCATGTTTGCTCGAACCATGATTGTAGAATGGATAACAATAATATGATCTTTCTTTTATTTATTTTTTTTCTCCTCTTCAAACAAACTTATCCCAAACAATACATCTTTCTTTGAGCTCTTGTTTGATCTTTTTGCGAAAAGAATTGTGGTTGTTTAATTTTGTGGGGAACTTGGGATGGAAAGAGGAGAGGACCAATTGACCTAACTTAAAAAAGGTTCATGGGGCTGGCATTGATTCTTAATGTTCTTTTCCTCCCAACTGCAACCACATGACATTATGTATTAAAGGATGTAACAAGTAGACCAACTCTAATTAAAATAGTCACATTATTTTATTATTGACCCCTTTTTTTAAATAAAAAAATTGGATTTTTATATTGGGAATTGAGAGTAATACAAGGGATAAAAAAGGGAAAGAAAGTAGAGTCTTTAGCTCATATTATGCCTTGCTTTTAATCATAGGTGTGTTGGATGTAGCAGTTTGGTGGGTCTAAGATAACAATTTATTTTGTGGGGCCAAAATTCACCTTCATAAATCATAATCATCCCACTCCCCATATATTTCTAGTAAAAAACGATTTCATCATTCACCAAGATCTCTTTCCTAATCTCTCTGTTAATTTGTTTCAACTTCTTTCACTTCTTACCATTCTCATTAACCCACTTTCAATGCTGTTGATACAGTAACGTTATTGTATTAATACGAATTAATAGCTTAAATATTTATAGTAAATCTTAATTTAAATGATAGTATTATGTGATCGATAAGCTAACATAATCTTATAATTTAGTAAGTCTTTGAGGAGTTTATGCTAATCAGAAAAGCCAAAAGAAGGGAATTAAACGCAAGGTGGAAGCATGATCATGTCACAACAAGTGCCAGGATTCAGACCAGGTCCAACTTCTTTTGTGCCTTCTTTTCTCTATCGAATATAAATATATGCATAAATATGTTTATGAACTGGCAAAGAAGATTAAAGAAAGAAAGAAAGAAAGCTTGAAGGGGCTCTCCCTCAATCTTCTATTCTTGTAAGATGCAGATTTTAAGGTGAGGGAGAAAGAGAATCATATTTAATACATATAAGCCAATCAGAAACCTGGATTTCTATTGCCTGCCTGCTGTGTTGCCTTCCCGAATATGAATTTCTCTCTTGGAAGAAAAGGAGTTCAAAAGCACCTACCTTGGCCACCCTCTTAACCTCTTACTACAAGCCAAAGAGAGAGATTTATTTCTCAAAACTCAACTCACAGATCTCTCTGTCTCTGTCTCCGTCTCTCTCTTTGTTTATAGAAGAACTCATTTGCAGTTTCTTTTTTTTTTTTTTTTGTCCTCTTGAAAGTTGTGTCTTCTTCTTTTTTTATTTTAAAAAAAAAAAATGAGAGACTTTGTTTCTTGTTTTAGTGAAAATGCTGTAAATGTCTCTCATTCTTCTTGTTCTAGTTATTCAAAAAATGCTTGTATTTCTCCAAGCCTAGTCCCTTCAGTGCAAAATGCTGTCACTTGTCTCTACAGAGCAATTCTATCCACTCAGCAGCAGCTTTTCGTGACAGTCACTTGGTGCAAGAACCCAATTACGGGTCAAGGCCTGAGCATAAACTTTGGAGATCATGAGGCATCATCAGCATCTTTCAAACTCAACACAAACTCACGCTTGTTCAGGAAGAAGAAAGGCAACAAAGTGATCGAATCCAGTACTTCGAAGATCGAAGTCTTCTGGGATCTTTCCACTGCTAAATATAATGCTGGACCTGAACCTGTTGAAGGGTTCTATGTTGTGGTCACGGTTGATTCAGAAATAGGCCTCAGTCTAGGCGACCTGGCAGAGGAAATTGTCATCAAGAAGTTGAAGAACATCAGCCATCTGGGCAAAGTGTCTCTCATTTCACGGCAAGAACATTGTTCAGGCAATACCCTTTATTCAACCAAGGCTCAGTTTTGTGATACGGGCATTGTACATGATATTTTGATAAGATGTAGTGGAGAAAATGAAGGCATGAAGCATCCAGTTTTGTCAGTTTGTATTGATAAGAAGACAGTAATCCGAGTAAAGAGGCTGCAGTGGAATTTTAGAGGAAACCAGTCAATCTTTATTGATGGATTGCTTGTTGATCTGATGTGGGATGTGCATGACTGGTTCTTTAGTCCTGCGTCTGGGTATGCTGTGTTCATGTTCCGGACAAGAAGTGGCTTGGATAGCAGACTGTGGTTAGAGGAGAAGTTGGTGCAGAAAGAGCAAGATAGAGTTGAATTCTCTCTGTTGATCTATGCCTGTAAGAACCTTTAAAGAAACTGACTTGGTTTTTTTTTTTTTTTTTTTTTTTTTAATTTTTGCTTTTTAGACATACTTTTCCTTTCTTCTTGAAAGGAATAGATACTTTTGATTCTTTTGATGAATAGAAAATAACTTGGAGTGGGAAATGTTAGTTGTTGAGTTGAAGAAATGTGAATTTAAGATTTAAAATTTTGTTGGTTTTGCATTTTGATTTGTTCTGCTCCATCTGAAACACTGTGAATAGTATTTGATTTGTTCTGCTTCATCCGAAATTTCACAAAATCAATCATGTCTGATCTTGAGTGCTGGTAATACTGTGAATAGTGTTTATTTTAATTAAAAAGGTAAAATCAAAGGCACCAGAACAAGCTTTTCTTTTTTAAGGATTTTGAAGGGTATCAATGAAGATTTGCTAAAGTGCACTTCGAGATGCTGAAAGATATGAGTGGAGATTGCTTTTGGCTTGAAAAGGGAAAAAAAAAAGTTGAGTATCCCCTGTTTATAATTATTTTGACCATATAACTAAATTCTTATATTATTGTCTCTTTTTAATTTATTCTTACTGTGTTTTGCAAGATTACTACAAATTTTCCTACGAACAAAATTGAATTAATTTATACTGTATGTACTTTGGAGAATTTGGAAATTTATGCTTGCTTTGATAAATTTCTGGCCAAGAAGCAAAATAGAAGAAAAATTTTCTGTCACATCTATTATCTACTGTTACTTCATTTCACACTTTGGATTTAGTTGTTTAATATGTACCAGCAGCCGTGGGCTTGATGCTACTTCTATTAAGCTAGTGAACAAATAGTGAAAGTCAGTGCCCAACTGTCAGTAATCTCAGCTCTCAAGCCTGGCCTAGCTAGGCCAAGAATAATGTCAGGTTAAATCAGGCCAGCAGCTAGCTAAAGAGCTTGGCGTAGCTTATTAATTTAGCTTCATTCAAACAAATACGCTTGAATGCTTGCATTCTCGGCTGTCTTGATTGAAACATTTAGTACAACAGATGTCTCTACCCTCTTGGATCAACCATTGTATATCCATGGTCCCCTTCTCTTTCTATTAAATGTTTGGTCCCCAACCAGAAACCAAAAGGCCACTTAAATGTTATCCATCAAACCCAAGCTTGTTCTAAACTTTTAGGTAGAGTTGTTGCTTTCCACGTTACTAGCGAAAGTGAACCCTATACTAACTTAAAATTTTGAGTTACCTCTCAATGCTATCTACTTGATTGATTAGAAGTCCCAAATATAATAACCAATCCAAAGTTTTGGTGGCTTTACAAAGCGTGTGGAGGTCAGAACAGTTGGGTGAGTAGCAATTGTTGCACTCATTTATTCTTCTTTCCCTTTTAGTTTTATGTTCCTCTAGAGAAAGCTTTTGTGCTCTTCAGTGTTCTATTTGTGAACCATCTCCATCATCTAAGTATCCAAAGCTAAGAAAGTTTAATTGCCATGTCATGCGGTTGACGCATGCCACTCTAAATTCATTATAACCTTAACTCTCACAAGATTGCCTCGGTGCTAAAGAAACATTTAATTGCAGAGAACTGCACTTTGCAGATCATGAGATGGCCAATTCCATCCAATAAGTGTTGCTTTAATTATGACATTACTTGAAGCAAAACTATCCCAAAAAACACTCTCGGAGCTCAAAATATTCAAACGTTCAATTTGTTTGGTCTTGCACGGTATTGCTTGTCTAGTTGTCGGGACCCCTTATGCTGTTATGTTACATCGAATTTTATATATGTTTTCATGAATGGAATAATGTGAGAGTAGAATAAAGAAACCATGACCATTTTTTTTTTGAATTTCTTCCATTTTCATTTCAAGTCCCAAGACTTATAGCATCTCCCTTTGATGGGGCAAATTGTTTGCTTTTCAGAACCAATTACAAAAGTGGGTTCTAGTGCATTTGAGTCAGATAACTTTCGGCAGATTTCCATTACTCTTCTCCAATTCCTTTGTGGGTTCAATTCACTCTGCCTGCTGAGTGCTGGCCTAACTTACGAAGTCAACACCCAAGCTCACCTATCTTCAGTTTCTTTTCAAAACCATAATTTCTCTAGCTTTTTTTATTTTTTATTATTTTTTTCTTGTGACTAAGTTGTTTTTGTTCAACTTTTCAACTTTGTTCTTCAATTTCCTCATCAAATTTTCTTATTCACCAAACTTGGTCCTGAACTAACAACTCATCTTGCTACTTCACGTCTTTTACGTCGCTGGAACTCCAACACCATCACGAGTCCATTCTTGTTAATTTCTGATTAGTGGAAGTTTACCTACTCATAAAGTTAGGATCCATCATGTTGAAAACCATCACACCGAACAAGAAATAAAACTAAAATAAAATCCTTGATTTTGACTTAGGCATGATGCATGGTCTTTAGACTATTTTCTTTGATAATTTATTTCATAGTCTGCAGTAACCCTTTTTATTAAGAATCTAAGTGAATAAAATCTCAGAAGAACGTTCATATATATATATATATATACACACGCATCCTAATATATCTTAAACATACTCTAAACTAGACCTTTGATTGGATTAGATCATTAGATCGAGGATTTTAGTCGTGAGTTTTGGTTCGACTGGAGATCTAATTCAAACCCGAATGAGCCTAATGGGCTGGAAACGAGAAACTAAAAGTGTCAGACAAGCCGGCCTAACCAAGTCAGGTGCTCAGGTTCCTTGTTTGGGCAGATCATGCCCAAAGGGGCCGAAGCCCAAACCAAACCCACAAAATGGTTTTCATTCGTTACTCTGCTCCAATACAACGAAAATTGGTTTTGGTTGTCCAGTTATTTGTTAAGAAATGGTTTTGGACATGGTTTTTGCCCTAGATGATGTGCTCTTTTCTTTTTCCAAAAGCTGGCAATTCGAGTGTTTGGCTTTGGCTTATTGAACATGCAGTAAAGCAATTCTAGTAAGTTCAAAATGTCCCATTATTGAATTTTTTTTCCCTTGAAGGTCCCATTAAAATTTGAGTTGTTTTCTGCATAGATTGAAATTTGAAAATAACAATTTGCGGTCCCATTGGGACGTAATGAATATCACACGGAAAACCCTTAAAATACATTGGACGTTTCTTTGTATTATTTCAATTATTTGTAGCAAATGTCCCCCTCTTCTTCTATGCTCTCAATTATTTCCCAGCTCGAAAGTCATTTCACTTCTTTTCCCAAAATTTCAAGTAAAAACAAGAGAATGGATCAAACATCAAATTAACAGATGAAATCCATCAAACCATTTTCACATCTTGTTTATTTTTAATGACTTCTAAAAGGTAAAAAAAAAAAAAAAAAAAAAAAAAAAAAATTNTAAAATGTAAAAAAAAAAAAAAAAAAAAAAAACAAAATTAATAATCTTTTGAAACTCGTTTTTAATCTGATATCAATGCAAAACTCAATAAAATTAACTCCTTTGTGATTGATAATATAAATTTTCATATCTATCTAATTAAAAGCAAACAAGGACATCTCACATCTTTCAATCATTTCTAAGTCTTATCTTACATTTCACTTTAGTTACTTGATTTGCTTTCTATCTATTGACGAGTAATGTTATGATTATATTTTTTTTATTTTTTCGTTTCAATTATATTCTTATATTAGTTTTTCTCAAAAGGGTTAACCTTAAATCTCCTAAATTTTGGGTTATTATTATGATTTTCTTATAATTCTTCCTAATTTCATCAAGTTTTTTATATAAAAAATAAACAGATTAGTTAACATGTAAAAGGAAAGAATACTAGTCTAATTTAAGAGAATAAAATAATAAAAAAAAAAAACTTGCCGTCAATTTAGACTTATATTTGGAGATATAAGTAGCATAATGATGCAAATACGACATGATCTGGCCTGTTGATGGAATGAAGCTGGATATGACACCAACATGATGTCCGGGCATTATTAGACCATGCCCGGGCCATGCCCATTAATGGTGTCTGGTCATAAGTAAAGCAAATTTGTACCATTAAGCTAGGCCCAGTATCTTTATACCATTCATTGCAAATTTCACATTCCTACGAGCATAGTTCAATGAATTACGAAAATGAAAAATGTTATTCATGCTTAGAGCCTCCAAGACTCCATCAAAACAATGCAACAAAGCAAGGAGAAGATAACATTACCAACAGGGTTGAGAGAAGTCCCCACATTAATGACCTTATCTTCTGCAAACAAAAAGTTTATTATGTTAGGGAAATTATATAGTCTGCAGAAACAATGTAACTAGAATGATAGGTTTTTTGAACTTGTTGAGTATGATGAAGGTCGTGGAGAGCACTTACTGCACTCTTTTGAGTGGCAAAGGCATCTCAACCCAACACCACAATTACCATTTGGCTTCTCACATTCGTTGCAGATATCTGGGACGTGGTCTGGAATATCAAAAGATATTATTGTCCCTAACCCCACTTCCTTGTAGTCAAAGCTATTATCATCATTCGAGGATCTTCTGTAGACCCGCCTGTAGTGTGAGCAGTTCAAGTCTTTTGGATGGAAATTCGTTTCAAGCTTTCCAATATCTTCCACAAGTAAACAGCTGGATGCAGCAGCTCCATGTACGTGCAAACGAGTGCAGTTACTGATGAAAGGTGAGATGGGATATTGTCTCCTGTTTGAGCAGTTTAAGAGAAGGAGTGAATTGGGGTGTGGAGGTGAAGGAAAACCAGCTGAGAGAAGTGAAGGAGAGACATACTTTTTTGTAAAAGAAGAAGAAGAAGAAGGGTGAGAGATGATTAGCGTTTTCGTTGTGTAATCGATAGAAGAGACCTGGAAAAGACCTAGAGAGGTTCTGAAAAATAGTTTCTGAGATTTGCAGAGGATCATGTTGCTTAATGGTGCCGATGACAGGGTTGAATTAGGACTAAAGAAAGGTGTTTGAATTTGGATCTTTCCGCAAAAGCTTGTGGGCACATGTCGTGCTATAGAGATGGTTAGCCGGAGATTAATTATAAGAAGAAAAGGAAGCAGGCGATGCACTGTCTCAAACTTATGCATTTTCTTCCTCTCTTGACTGGTTTTGTCTTTCAAATGGTGAAGAGAATGCTAGAGTAGTCTCTCTCTGTGATAATGAGAAGAAATAAGAGGGGAAAAAAAAATGAAAGAAGGGAATCTAGCTGCTTTTTATCTGTTAATGAAGGTTCCTTTCGGCCTAGTCTTTTTTTATCCTTTGGTGGCATCTATTTGAGCAAGTAGCTAGATGAAAAAGTATTCTTACTTCACTGAAACATCAATTCTTACATTCTCATATTTCTTTATCTTTCTTTTTATTTATGGTAGAATTTGGCATGTTCAAAAAGGACTTTATTTCCCCATGCAGTAGTGCAGTAGAATCTTTACTTTCCACAACATCCATCCTTTGTTTAGATTCCGCTTGTTCACCTCTTCAATTTTTCCCTCAAGAAAATCTTGCCTATAGTGAATGTATATATCAATCTTAGGATGTGCTGTACACGTTCTATAATCGGATGGATCTATATGTATACTTTTTATAATTGAATGGATGTATATGTTATACATATTTACATTTAGGTGGATGAATATATTAATTACAGAAAATTACATCAACCTGCATATTACAAAGGTTCTATAATTAAGTGGATATGGATACATTTCTTTATTCAATATTTTCTCCTTCCCCTCAGTACTGTTCTTGTTAGCTAGCTAGTTTATGATATTTCACCGACTGATGAGACATCAGTCCACGATCCCCGATCACCGTGTCTGTAATCTGTCTTGATTTTCCACACTGACGGACCTTTTAACTTACTCTTTCGTTAATCTGTTAATTGCATTCACATCAGTAACCTAAAGAGATTTTTTTTTTTTTAAAAACTTTTTGAATCTCTTAATGTCAATTGAGACTGAATGAATGTGGCAGACAGGGTTGTTAAGACGGCACTTTCAATCTTTCATTATATGATGAAGGCTGATGATAATCGCTTATATTAGATAAGGTGTAGCAAGAAAGTCAAAAAGTTCTTTTATCGACTTTCGAGGCAAGCTAGCGGCATAAACAGATGCTTCATGTATTGATTAGATTACTAATGGCAATCGCCAATTCCTATTAGCTAGCAATCAGCACCTGCATATCGAGCTATCAGAAAGTGAAATGAACAGAATATGTGTACAATACGAGTTGAGATTGCAAAAGTGATAAAAATCAAAAGACCACGCATAATTATACATGCCTACACATGTAGATGTAATAACAAACGTGCACAAATACAAGTACTAACTTTTCAGGCAGCTTCTTATTATCTAAACGTCTTCTAGGTCACGCTGGCGCAGGTGCTTTGACAAGCATAGTTGGGAAATCGAGCAGCACAATCTTCTCAATAGCCGCTGAAAATGTGCCTGAGAATTCGACATGGTTTGGATGGCTAACAAATGTGGTGTAGTCTTCCTTCTTGTTGAATGTCATCATAAAGGCATGAGTAAAGCCTTGTCTAAGCATCTCTTGGCCTTCCACATCCTGGCCCCTGTTAAGATAAAAATAGAGTCCATATAATAAAAGAGAGCTTAAATGCAATATTACCTGTCATTAATTGCATACTATTTGTTACGTTTAAGAAATTTCTTACATGAACTACTATTTTCTGTAAACCTAAGCTTTTCACTTTTTTGGGAGATTTGCTGACAAATTGATTTAATTATATGAAGAACAGCATATAACGAATTGTAGATAAAAGAAGCTTATCACAGAAAAAAGGACTCACCATTCAAAGGATTTGACAGCATCAATCTCTGAAACAAGCTTCTCCATACCTTTCACAATCTCCTCCACAGCCACACCTTCCTTAAACTTAACAATCGCCAAGTGCTTGAACTCTGCAGCCATGGCCTCTCCACCCATGAACTCAAAAATAAGTGTTACGATGGACTTGTATTTATACACAAAATAAAATTATTTGCGCGTCAACTTCAACAGTCCAATCTGTCTACTGTCACGGCCATGACCGACCCCATTAATTCACCCCTCGTGTTACTAACGATTAATCAGCAAAGACCTAGTCTATTCTTTCTTCGACAGCATCTGCAACTCAATATTATGAAAAGTACAGAGCTGCATGGGGTTGGAGCCCCACTAGTCAGCAACTTCCTTGCTCCACCGCTCAGTAAAATTGTCTAGCATCATTGTCGTACCTCAACTCTTGCACATGAATGGGTCCATGCTCTTGGACACAAATTTCTTTTTCTTGAAATTTGAGTTCTGGGATCAACTTATTTGCACAGGAAAGATAGACATTATCATCACATATGACATGACTTTTTTTCTTTCCTTCTTTCTTTTATGTGCGGGGAATGAAATAATTAAAACTACTTTTGCAGTAATATATATATATATATATATAGCTTTTTTTTTTCTTTAATGTCTCTGAAATCTTGAAAATTAAAAATATTTTATCGCTGGACTTTTCTCCATGTCCTTCCCATGTGCTCCAAGGTTATATTATTGGACTTAAGCTCATGGATGAAATGTCGATCTACATGCTTTTTAAGGAATCTTAAACATGTGGCCTAGCTTTAATTTCTGAGGCAAAAAAAAAAAAAAAAACCAACATTGGAAATGAGGACATTATATTAGGTGATATATAAAATCAAGAGAATAGTTTCTTTACGTACCCTAATTTAAAATCATTAGAGAAGAAGCACTGTATGCGTACTAATGCATCATTTGACACAAGTTCATGCATGTAACTAATGCATGATTGATTGATTATCACTCGTGGCCGACATCTAGTTCGATGAATCATCATGTTTGGATTTTGTCCAAATGGTAGTGTTTAGCTTCACATATTGAGTCATTTCCAAAGATTTTCTTCAGATTCTCAGCGAAAGCGATCCAAACAGAAGCAAGAGTACCTACTCTTATGAAATTTAAACCCAAATATATAATGTAATTTCACATCACTCTTAATCAATTCTTAAGTCACTGATACATAATTTATAATTATAATTATAATATATATATATATATATATAGCAACAATAATATGTATAGAGAGATCTTTAAGGCTATCAGATATAGTAGTGTTGTATATCATACTCTTCTATGAGAGGCTGCATGTAAGAATATATCTCATTTTGGCGAAAAAAAAAGAGAAGGAAAAAGGGAGAATTCTATAGAATATATATTACTCTTCAATGAAGAGATTTCCTTTCACTTGGAATATAAAATTTTTATTTCCATTCACTTGTCCACTAACTTCGATATAAAATTAGATGGAACTTACACCTTTCAAGAATTTCTCTTCAAATATGGTATGGCGTGTTGTATACGCTTCATCGTTTGAATAATTGTTTTTTGTACATGTATGTCAGATTGTACCATATAAAAAACCAATATGAAAGCCATTCACGTTAGGGTGAAAAAGGGTCCATGTCTTGTACAAGATTTTTCAGAATTCGGTTTACCCTAGTCCATATTTATGTAAAATCGTACATGACTCTGGCTAGGTTTGCTTGATTGTCCAAAGGGTAAACCGAAGGCCCCTTCTCACAAACATCATAATAATGGTAGAAATTGATTTAAATTAATGTGCTTGCATGCTTGCAGTTAATTTATAACAATTACTTGAATTTCTAATACTTAACCTAATAATCTCATTCATTTTGATCTCTATAGGCGCTTTGGTTTGGTATAAATATTATTAAACATTAATTTAAACGTGCATGGAAGCAAATTACTTAGTTCTTGATCATCCTAGGCTTCAGGCTTGGTTTTTGATATGTAGAGATGAAAATGAATGTGTTCATGTGGGCAGCAACCAACAGGGATGGGCACCACTAATGCAAGGAATATTTTGAGTGCGCGTCCTGTTATGCACTATGTTCTAAGCTGCTAAAACATTTATAAGCACCAACAACAATAGCTGGTACAGATCACGGTCAACATCATAATAAAGCTCCATCACTTCACTCAACAACAGTACTGTTCTGTTCTCTGTTCTGATGGCTTCTGCACCGTCGAGACAATATGCACCACGACACTGCTTAAGCCAAAATGCCCACCTTTGTCTTCCTTTCAGCGGAAAGCAACACATCAGATTTTTAATTTTTTCTTTTCACCTTCAATTATCATCCATTTAATGGAGGATGAATCAAGCATACGTGGGGACTGATAAATGCAACGTGTTCTACTAAAAAAAAAAAAAAAAAAAAAAACTCAAATTATATATGACTAATTNAAAAAAAAAAAAAAAAAAAAAAAAAAAACTCAAATTATATATGACTAATTAACTTTGGAGGCGTTATAGAATAGAAAAATTTAAATGTAGAAATTCCCGCGTGAAGATGCGTGCGGTTAGAAGGTAACTGGGATGTATTTAGCACTACTTTTTTATAGGATTCTAAGTCCTTTCTTAAACCCAATTAAGTTTAAGTTAATTAGATGTGAAATTAATCAACTTCTCAATAATATTTCATTGGTACTGCTTTGCAGCTGTATGGCTTTTGGCTGACTCTTTCAGTGAAGTACTCGTAAGCTGTAAGCTTGAATTACTGAGTATGTGTATTGTCTGTGGAAATGTCAGATTCTACTACTCGTTTTATGTTATTTTTTCTGTTTTTGAAAGAGGAATTGTTGTATGAATTTCGAATATCAAAACTCTTGTGTCACTGCAAGCGTGTAAACAAGTCCTTGACTTACATATTCTCATTTAAGAGAATATAGACGTTTTCCATCCATGGTCCATTTACACGTACACGAAGAAAATCAAGTATGCTATATCTTGAGAAATAACTAGGGAGAAGCTGTCATATATGCAATGAAAATTTCATTAATGGTTACCCAGTAACGATCAGTTGAATTTTGGGCAAGTTTCAGATATGTTTCTTATCCCTTGGTTAAATTATAGATAAACCAATTAGTAACTTATAGTGTTGAAAATTATAATGTACTAAATTTAATTGATATATACCAATGAAAACAGGCTTATTATTTTGTTTTGTGAATTATTGTACATTGTTGCAAACTTACATATTTATCAATAACAATTCATTAAAAAAACTTGAGATGAAAAGGCCTTGGGCACTTTCATTGCCCTTTAATAATGGTCAGTACTACTAGATCCTTGCCCTCCTTGGCTACCAGTACCTGCTGTTACTTGAAATGTTTTCATCTTGAAGAGCTCAAGCTTCAAAAACTGTTCGGCACTACTAGATCCTCGCTGTCCTCGGCTAACAGTACATGCTGTTACTTGAAATGTTTTCACCTTGAACCGCTCAAGCTTCAAAGACTGTTCATCTGCTGAGAACACTTTCCTAATACAACCCGTCCCACTTTGGGATCCTTCGCTTGTACCATCAAGTGATTTCACCTTGAAGAGCTGATCATCGGGCTTCAACAAGGATTCATCATCAACATGACTCACTGGCTTCCTCTGGTGCAATTTTGAATGATCATGACTTCTGACATAAGCCTTGAAAACTTTGAACCCAAAGGACCTCTGTGAACTGGAAGGATGTCTCTTAAACAATTCCTTAAAACTTCTCAATCTGAAATCCTCTTCACTTTCGCTTGGGAGCATCTCAGTTGAAATGCTTTGAAGATTGTTGTACATTTCTCTGATGAGATCCTTTTGATCACCAACGTTGAGTTGCTTGAACCATCCCATGACGAGGGCTAGTTCATACCTGTTTTCATATGCATGATGGAGTGAATTTGGAGAAAATTTATCATCATTGCACAATTGTATTGACATTTTTGAAATCACTAGCTGTGAGGCCAAGATGTACACAGTTAGTGAGTTGAAGTATCTCATATATAATAGCAGTTCACATTCAGCAACTTGATGATTTTAAAATTAAAAATTTTACATTTTACATACGTTTTTGGGATAAAAAAATTGCACTAGTTAAGTTCTAGTCATCTTGGAAATTTACAAGCAACTAAACTATCATTGTTGACCAACTAAAATATAGTTATGTGAACTGTTTGCAGCTCTCTTGGCCAGTCAAAGGAGTTAAAAGAGTATAAAGTTGTATAAACATTGAAAAATAAATAGAGAAAAGAAAGATATTTCTGAATAATGCTTCGTACCTTTCATTCATTAACTGACAGCTTTATATACAAATCTGTTAAGCTCTCTAATTACTAACTAACTAATTAAGTAACAAACCAGTTAACTAAAACTAACTCTTAACAGCATAACAAATAAGCTAAAATAAGTGTGATGTTGAATTACATAAATAACCCTTCCAGACTTTTCCAGACTTAATTTCCTATATCCCCCCTCAAGTTGAAGCTAAGTGACAATCACCTAAGCCCAACTTGGATAAGAAATACGTAAACTGAGAGG
>JANLJB010004147.1:0-39075 GCA_026212285.1 Bursera cuneata
AAACTAATTGTGGCACCAAACCAAATCATGCAAGTCATTTCTTGATTTTTCGGTTCAATCTTTTCACATCAATAAGCTGTAACCTATTTGAACAAGATAACAATAATTTTAGCATGGAAACTGGATTTGGGATCAGTCCAACCGAATTAACTTACATAGGTGCAACTTCTTGATTTGTCCCAAATTTTTCACATGCTTTTAATACCAAGGCATCTCTCGAAACCACTTTGCCCGGATTGCCCAGATAGCCAACTACCAAACAAAATCATGCAAACCACTTTTTTGTTTTCTGCTTCTCGCTTTCAAACAAAACTGATCGTAGTGTTTCATTTTGCTTTCGTTTCTTTAAATGCAAACAGAAACAGTTTGTGTCCTTTCTGGCTATCAGCTTAACCCAGAATAAGCCCTTATTCATTCTTCAACTTAATTTTAACCAAAATAAATAAAAATATTGGATGGAAGAATTATATTTTTCTTTTTGGAATTTTTTGTTTGGTTTTTATATTCGAAGGAAACCGTTTCCTTCTATTTGCTGCCTCATGATCGAAACCCTCTCACCCTCTCTTCATTCCCCCATTTTCTATCCCTGTACACTACCAAAATTATTACGTTCTATAACAAACGAACCATAAAAGAACTAAGAAAAAACAAAAAACATAACCAAAGCTGGTTTTTTTTTTTTTCGTCACATTTTTTTCTGGGGTCTATTTGACTGGTTGTTCTAGTTTGATGATCATCAAGTCATGATCACTAATCGATCTTGCTAATTCCAATACGCTTCACCACAGCATTCCTTATAGCTTCCGTCTGCATACAGATTCCGTTGTGTTCAATCCCTGACATGTAGCTCCTAACTTCCTTTTTAATCATCTCTTGCATCACCGCCAAAAACTCTGCACTAAAAAACTCTTTCTCGTAACCAAGCTCACTTTGATTCTGCGCCTGCCCCTGCGCCTGCACGGTAAGAGGCTGTGGTGCCACCGGTGGGTGACCAATATGGATCGGGTTCGAGGCTAAGTTGGATCTGGGTAAATCGGATGAGTCGGATCCCGGCAGCGAGAGGCTGAGTGAAGTAGGTGGATCCGTTGTCGACGATGAAATTTCAACAGGAACATAGGAGCCGGTTCTTAACAAGGGCCGGTAAACCGGAGACTGTACACCGGGCAAACTCGAATCACTCAAGTCGGATCCGGATGGGCTACTCGGGTTCAAGTACAGACCCGAGATATTGTTAACCGGTCCTACACTAGCCGATCTTTTCAACGGTTGCGGATTATTCCCATCTTCATTCAAATCTTCACTCATCGAGGAGCATTTCCTCTTCAAAGTGGAGTTCCAGTGGTTCTTGATAGCGTTATCGGTCCGGCCGTTAAGAAGGCGGGCGATGGTGGCCCACTTGTTACCGAACCGAGAGTGAGCTCGTATTATAGTCTCGTCCTCTTCCGGAGTGAAAGGTCTGTGTTCGACCTCAGGTGACAGCTGGTTACACCAGCGCAACCGGCAAGACTTTCCCGATCGACCGGGAATGGATTTGCTGATCAAAGACCAGTTTCGTGGGCCATAGTTTTGCACAAGCCTTTGTAACGCTTCGTCTTCTTCAGGGCTCCATGGACCCTTGATCCGATCGACATCTTTTCTGGCTGAAGCCATGGGTTAAGATTTTAGAAAAAGAAAATTATTGCGGTGAATTTGAAATTGTTTCAAAGTCTAAATATTACGGTATGGTTGAGAGCGGGGGTTCGGATTTGGGAAGCTGGTGGAGGCTGAGCCTCACCTTGGGTCTGATACAGAGGCGAGAGTTGGGGAGGTGGAGAAGGATATATATATAAGAAAGAGATAAAGATGACTTGATGAGCCGGTTACAGTGACCGGTTATAGGCGTTGAGAGTGGAGGATTCTTCCAGGCAAGGCAGTTACTAGTATACAGCTGTCAAATTGACACGCGTCATCTCCTGGTATCTCTAACTTACACGTATAATCACTATCCAACAAAACTGCCTTACGTGCAGTTGCCACAAATGCAGAGTTGCTCGAGTTTACACCAGAATCACGCCACATCAACATAAAATAAAACCAATTATGGGTCCCAATCCCTCAAACTAATTTTTGGTTTAACTTTTTTTAAAATCAGTGATTAAATAGTTAAATGACAGTTTTTGGAAGTTGTAAGAGTGGTTAAACGTAAATTAACAAAAACAAACACGGTGTTTTGAAATGATTATTATCTTATCGTTGGATTTTTCCCTCTTTTTTAAATGAAGAAAATAAACAGAGAAAAAAATGAAGAATACGGTTAGGAGAGGAGATGACTTTGACCGAGGCCAGGCTGGATAGCAATTTCGTGTGAGAGGATGAAAGAAAAGGACGCACGGAAATGCTGAGCTGGCTCACAAAACGACAAAGTTAAGTCGCAGACTCGGGACTGAGGGGGTACTACAATTCCGTCAGTCCAGCCTGTCAATCTAGGCCCACTTTACGACACTACCGCTAACGGCAACTGCACCCTCTTTACCCTCCGCCACGTGCCAGTACAGCCATCGCTTTCCACCCGGAACGGCATGAACCGACTCCACCGTCTTACTAGCTTTATTTAATGTTTACTTGTTATCAACCTCGTTGTTTCATCATTATTGCTCTGTTTAGTCAATTACCGAGAATTTGTTTTCCACGGAAATCATTTATGATGGTTAAGAGGATATGTAACCATAAAAATTGCATCACTTCATGGCAACATGTACTACTACGAGTGCCAAATAGTGGTCTACGGTACCCGTACAGAAAATTTAAGGTCACGGTGTCCATAAAGGGACAATGGACAAAATGGACTTACGTCTTCTTGAGAGAACAAAAAAATAAATAAAAAATAAAAGCCAATAAAATAAGTCGGTAAATTATCTTGAAAATTAAAATAATAATAACAATAATACAGTCACATCAAATGTTTCGTTTATGATTAGGGAGATGCGAAGTGAAGTCTAACCGGGTGAAACTAGTGTGCTAAAGTATGAATTACCAAATTGGCAATGTTGATTGGGAAATTAGGCTTTATTCAGTTATTAAACAGTATTTACAAAAGTGGCATGGTTGAAGCAATTATTAGAAACGAAATTAAGTATTTGAGTGGCAAGGGAACGAGTTGGACTGCGTTTTGGGAAGAGAAAACGGAAAAAACGGAAAACAAAAATAAAGAAATAAATAAAGTAGATAAAAAGAGGGAAAGGGCTCCCAAATTTCAACGTGAAGTCGTTACGCGGGAGACAGCTGTCTAGGACGCCTCAGGGCCATACACAACCCACTCTCACGTGCCACGCGTATCCATCCCTCCCTCACCTAACCCTGTCATGTCCTTCACCCGTACTCCTTTCTATTATTCCATATTTTCTATGAATCCATCATCACGTGACTTACCACACTTCCCCCCAGCCCCACCCCCCCCTCCCTTACACTTGTGTCCTCACATGTATCCCTAAAGTATGAGGTGATTATTATTTAAGCAGGGTCGCAACAAATGCTTGGCATTAGCAAGAGTTCGCCAGGTTCATGCACGAGAGTAATTGCAAAGAACACGATGGCCCCAGAGACGGGCACGCTTGTATATAAATGTTATGCAGCTAGCCCTTTTTGAAGCAAATATTATGCCTTGGATTCTCACAATTATGCCTTATTTAACCGGTCTTTTTTGGGACAAGAAGTGGGTGTGTCAGTCGGTCTTTTGAAAATGTTCACTTAACTTTACATATAAGTACAACCAAATACGGATTAGTCCTGTAATTTTAAAATGATTAGAGGATGTGAATGCCTTAAAGCACATGCTACAGAAAGAGGAAGGATGTTTCCTCCCACTGTCACTTGCATAGCTATATGCATTAAACTATTAAAAGAAAAGCAATTACATTAAAAAGAAATACCCATTTTCAATTCCCAATAAACCCCAAGTGGGAACTACTGCTACCAAACTCACAAAGATAACCAAATAAAAAGAAACTAAGGTGGAAGATTATATACATGTGAGAGAATAATAATCAAAGATTAGCCATGGAAAGCATAAACTCTGATTAGATTCTCTTTCTCTCCACACCAAGTACAGAGGGTTGTGATTATTATTTGGAGGATAAGATGATACTAGTATAATGCTGTCGGGGCACTGAATCATTGAATGTACAAAGTATCATAGCATTCATCCCACGGCCTCTAGGAATCATTCATATTGACTGGCGATGATTCGGTTTACACCCAGCAGTGCCTCTCAGTAGAACTGTTTAGAAAAGTTGAACAAACTTTGGATAATTGAATGATTTTGAGGAAACCAATGAGACAATTAACAGCTGGTTGATGCTTATGATTCTGCCTGCTAGGTTTTCAAATCCTACGAATTCGACAAATTAAATAATAAATAGCAGAAAAGCTATTAGGAGTAGGTAAATATTTAACCAATTGAGGCTATGACTCAATCTCTTTAACGAATATATAATATAAAAATCAAAGGGTACTACTCAACTTGGACTAAAGAGTTTTCTTAGGCATGAAGCTTCATGTTAAAGCTGGAAAGCTTTCTTAGCATAATTAATTAATTGCAATTGGGTAAGAACAATTTCACAATCACAAATTATTATCTAGTATTGGTCTCCATCCCTTTACACATTTTAATATATTAGCCCATCATGACAACTATATGTAAAAATCATTTTCAAACATTTTATTTTAAAAAAAATCGTGTTATGGGTAAATATTATTCATATGTATTGTTCTATACTACTATACCTCAACCAGCCAATAAAAAATTAAAAAAATTAAAAAAGAAATTAGGATATGCTATAAAGTGACCAAATTATAAATAAAATAGAATAAAATAAAATAAAAAAGGGATGGAAGCAAGCTGGCTTCTTGACGGTGAAAACATATAATTAGGCGATGTTTTAATCTTATAAAGTTAATAAAGAGTGTGGCTACCAAACGGAGAAAAAACGTGCGTTTTGACCGAACTAGAGAGTAAAGTGATCAAAAGGGCCAGTCTAGTCCAGTCCAACAACCTATCTATCTTCTTCGTTCTGGTTAGCGGTTCTCTCTCTTAAATTATTGGTGTGCCAGTGATGTAGACCAACCCATAAATATCGTGTTCAATTTCTTCCCCAGCTGGGCCATCGTGTTTGCAATGGGACCCAATCAGGCCACGTGGACGCACCAGTGATGACTAAATATCCAACCGCTAGTAGGTTAATCATGTACCGTGTGCAACCACGTCATGTCTATTTGTGGGGCCGCGAGTAGCTTGTCCTGTAGCGAGTGATGTTGAGCAGTGTGGCTTGCGAAACTTTAACGGACCTAACCGCAGCATTTGAAAATGTAAAGGCACGTCAATCGTTGCCAGCTATAAGTCACTTAAACCCAGTTCCAAAGAGAATCATACTCTTGGGATTCGCAAAATTGATGTGGGTCCCACTATGATATTTTGCTGCATGCATGATGATGATGCGTAATGCGCCCCTTTATTTCCATGCATCCATCCATCCATCGTACGATGTGATTCCCTCGTCTGACGTTTGACACGGTGTCCCGTGTGTTATCGTATTTCGTGTCTGATCGATTCTTCGTTTCCCTACTTGCTGCACAAGCCAATCCTTGCGTGGCTTTTATATCTTATCTTGAAACGCTTGAATTAACAAGCTGGGTACACGTTAAGATCATTTATATATAGTTTAAGCATGGTAATGAAAATTTCGTCCAACATCCTCAATGTAGTCAAACTAGAAAAATCAACCAATGACCAAACTAATATCAGTCATAGTTTTGACCAACTCAAATGGGTAGACAGAAATCAAATTAAATACGAGTCACGAGTTTCCGACTTTATGTGAAAATAAAGAATTTCCAGCGAGGCGGTCAAAGAATCAGAGTTTGACTCCCAAAGAGAATTGAACGAATGATTATTGTTAGAAATATTTTGGATTCGATTCAACTTTTCTTTTTGTAAAGGCTATAAGATAATAAATCATGGACACCAACACTTTAATGTTATAGAATTCAATTCTTTTCTAACAAAGTTGTTCTCAATGCAATTATCGCTTGGTTGCACTACCTTAATTTAAATATTAAGTTTGAGCTTAATTTCTCCGACCATAGAATAAACAAGTCCCACATTAAGATGAATCCAACTTAGGTTTTGCTCGCGCTTTCATTCAAACGGGTACCCACATTACATCCCTTAGATGAGATTGGCCTTCTTGATATATGATATTTTAGTTGATAGATCCATCCAGCGCAATCGATTGGGTTTAAAGAAAAGTTATTTTTGATAGAATTGATAACGTGGTTCTCATGCTATTTATAAAATTGCAAAAAAGGGGAAAGGACTCATTACAGAATTGACCAGTACCAGTCAAAACAGGCTGAGGATGGGGGAGGAGTCGGCGGTTGGAGGCGTAGGGCCAACCAACCTGTAGTTTTGTACCGTCATTTGTCTCCACTTATTATTGTTTATGTATTTTTGTAAACAACATCTTTATCAATGCACTTATATACTAATCAATTAAGTGGATTACAACTAACATTGTCCTCATGTAAGATATAATTTTTTATTCCATCTAAAAATATATAAAAAAAAGGTATAAATCAAGTGAATGATTGGCTGAAACCAATAAAAAGTTTATACGTCTCCATGCAAAAAAGAATGTTTCTTCTAGAATAGTTGCGTCTTGGCTTTAGAAACCAATCACAATTTTGGGGTCTTGTCAAAGGGATCCACCAGCACCTGCATTGGCCACAACTTTGCGGTCAATAGGTTGGGGCAGATTTGATAGGTTGACAAAATGCATTATGATTATGAGATCAACACATAACTTTCCAGTAAACGATAAGCGATAAGACGTCTTTGTATTTGTGAGGTGCAAGAACGAATGTCTTAAAGATTGGCTTTTCCCTTTTTTTTTTCCTATAGCCAAGGTTGAAGAATTATTTTAATTACTCTGGGACTCTGGCCGGCTGCTAGATTATGCCAAGGTTTGCTCAAGTTCATCTGGAATTGGAGAATATCAGTTTAAGTTGGCCACGGAAATTCTCCGTTCTAATGTAACTATCTCAAAAAAGAAAAACATAAACTAAAACTGAACAAAAATATATCTTGAATATCAGAACTGGAGAATAACCTAAAATTTGTCGCTACCAATCAAGTTGGTGATAACTGTTGGGTAGCCAAAAACTGCTTCAACTTATTGACGCTGAATGTAGTGGCAATTGGCAAGTCATTGACCAACCATCTACTCGTAATCGCATTTATTGTTTGCGGAGGAAGCAGATGCTTTGCTTTTGTTTGGGTAGTTGGTGAGTGGCTAGTGACACGGGCCTATCAGTGTTTGAACATACGACCCCCTTGTGACCAAAATATGAAAGAGACGCTTTGCTTATCATGTAACATTATATTGGCCCAGTTACGCGATGGACAAGTGCTCAAACTCCGATGTTAGGATGAATTGTAAGTTCTTCTCGAGATTTGGAGGAGCCCCTGGGCTCACTGGAATGTCCCAAATAGTTCTGGTCTGGCTCTAAGCCGAACAAATGGTATTGTTTGTGGCTTGTTCTCAACTTTGGATTTCAACTTTTCATTTTTGCTTGGGCAACTCTTGGACTCAGAAACTAGGCCCTATAATAGGTGAACCAACTTCTCGGGCTAGTAAAGTCTTTAGAGAAAGAAAACTCGTCTCGGGTTGACAAAAGATGGTAGAGCTGCGTGTCATTATTAAAATGTCAAGGGTGCTGTATGGGAGTCGGGAAGTCATATGTTATATAATGAAGAGTCGACTTGACTTGAGCTTTTACTCTAGGCAGGTCTTTCTTTTTGTTTTAAGGACCAACTTGATCTCAGTGTAGTTTACGTTATGGGTAGGCTTATTTTAAATATAAATTGAAAATAATATAATATTTAATGTAAGACAAGGATCGTATATAAATACTTTGATGTAAATTAATCAGTAAAAATTTATATCATATTCTTATGTGATTGTCATCCTATTAATCTAAATAAATTGGAAGATCATCTCAATTTTATAACACATATAAATTAATCCAAGTAGCCCATTTATTTACCTGAAAATAGCTTACAAAAAGTCAAGTAACGTGCACGAAAGTACCAAAACTCTACACATATTAAAAAAAATAAGAGAGAGAGAGAGAACAGATGGGTGAACTATATCTGAAGCAACCATTTTCTTTCGACATATACTGAAAAGATAGATTCAGTAACAACCCAACATGACACCTCATTACTCATATCTGGGTCACGAAGTGATAAAGAGTCCTTCAAAAATGCTTTCCTTCTTGTTCTTAATCCTGCTTTCTCACGCCTGGTCCGCAGAGCCGCAACTACATCAACTACCAAAAAACATATTTGTCCTCGCTGGCCAAAGCAACATGGCCGGACGAGGCGGCATTACCAACGACACGCAAACGAACACGTTAACCTGGGACGGCATCGTTCCCCCTCAATGCCAGCCAAACCCTTCAATCCTCCGTCTCAATGCCCAGCTCACATGGGTTGGAGCCCACGAACCACTCCACGCCGATATTGATATTACCAAGACCAATGGGGTCGGACCAGGAATGCCCTTCGCCAATGCAATCTTGACCAGGCACCCAAGCTTCGGGGTGATCGGTCTGGTCCCTTGTGCCATTGGTGGAACCAATATCAGTGAGTGGATAAAAGGAAGTTTTCTCTATGAGCAGATGCTAAGGAGGGCTCAGATGGCTTCGCAGAGTGGAGCAGTCATTAGAGCGCTTCTCTGGTATCAAGGAGAGAGTGATACAGTGAGTCGTGAAGATGCAGAATTGTATAAAGTGAGATCGGAGAAGTTCTTCACGGATTTACGCTCTGATCTGCAGGATCCTACACTCCCAATAATCCGGGTATAATTGATTTATATAGGCTTCAATCACAAATCCTTTTTTCAAGATTTAGTTGAGTTTTGATTGTTAGATTGAATTATTTTCTTCATAGTTTTATCTTCGCTGCAATGAATCAAATGGCTATGTTTTCCTAGAGTAGAAATAACGGTGGTAGAAATGTTTTATTAGGTAACAGTTGTGGCTCTATAATTCTGAACCTATAGTTTAGAAACACACATTCCCTGTATTGCACAGCAATTTCATAGGGAAATTAAAAGGGTAGGAATCCTGATCCGTTCCAGTTAAATAAACCAGAAATCCTCTTTTTAAGATTGAAAATAACAAGTCCAAGGTGATGGGCCCTGGCATTCATGTTGCTGAGAAAAAGGGTTTTTGGTGCTAATGAAGGCAATGTACTTAAACAGCATGCTCAGAAAATGAACTTTTTGGCATACCAACTACTTTATAGATTACGCATACTAAAACTAAGAAACTAATATACTACTTGCTCAGAAGCGTACACTTGAATAATGTTTGGTGGTTGTTTTCGTAGGTGGCTCTGGCGTCAGGACAAGGACCTTATGTTGATATAGTGAGAAAAGCTCAATTGGAGACTGACCTTCCAAACGTGCAATGCGTAGATGCGAAGGGACTATCGCTTGAGCCGGATGGGCTGCACCTCACCACGCCTTCCCAGGTTCGACTTGGGGAGACGATGGCTGATGCCTTCCTGCAGTCTATACCCAGCCCCATACGAACAGATGATGCTAGCACTGCTACTCAAAGAAAGTTTTCGAATTACAATTCTTACTTTCTCATAATTCTGTTGCTCAGATCTCTATGGATGAGTTAAGCCTTCAGATAGAAGATTTTTCATATGCAAAAAATATAATTATTCTCCACCGTTGGATTATATATATATATAATTTTTTTTTTCCTGTATTGAAAGCCATTTGTGTGTGCTTGTCCTGCACTCCGCTCCGCTGATTGAAGGGCTAGTTCTAGTCCTATAACAATGAACAGAAAATGATAGTCCAATTTGGGTAAATTGACATTTGACCTGCTAACACCATTACGCAGCATTTAATATGAAACTAATGGTTGGTCCTATTCATCCAATTTTATCACCATGGGGCAGCATTAGCCTTAGCCTACCAGGGAAATCTAGGCTAGATTGATTTTGTTTTTTTTTTTTTCTTTCTAGGATGTGGGCTCTTCAATTTTTTATCTTCATTTTCTCAACGTGTCAAGAGTCGCATTTTGGTTCCTGACTTCAAACCATGGCTTTCACATGTAAAGGGGTATTAACTTTGAGCCTCTTAACAAATTTTTTAAAATTTGTCAACATCCCACCGAATGAAATTCAGGCCTCCCAAAATAATGACATTTTCCAAAAAAATTAACTGTAGAAGGGCAAACTGATCCATTCGAAAATACTCCCAATACATATCATTTCAACTCAAGACTTTTTTAGAGTTACTTTGTAACTAATCTATGCCCACAAACATCCTTAAACTTGCAAGATTAATTATGAAAGGCAACCGCGTAGGGTGTAGCATACCTCACAGTCAACAAATAGGTGGAGTATAATTTAATTGGGAAATGACTCGCTCATGTTTGAATCTTGATTAGATTAACAATGTTTAACATCCATTAAATAAATTTAATGGAAAGTGGGAGCACATGGACTCCACTGCTTAGCATGAAGACTAAAGATTATTAATAAATTTCCTAGGATGTGAATGGTCAATATTTGGATGCGTCCCTACAAATAAACTTGGCTCTATTAAATAGTATTAAAATCAATGGTTCAAAATTGTATCCCTATATATATATATAGAGAGAGAGACACACACACACACATATAGGTTTAAGAAAAATAGATTTTAATACAAATTTTGATACAAATTATAGACCATTAAATAATATTTAAATCAATAGTTATGAGTTATGAATTAGATAGTTCAGGTTACTTATGATTTATATATTTTTCTTTTAAAATATATAATATATTTTTAAGCTTTTAATACTTTATTTTCTCTCATACAATCTCTTATCAAGCTTTTAATACTTTACATCTTCCCCTCATTCTCTCTTATTAAAATATATTTTTCTTTTAAATAATATGTTATATCTCATGCATGTAATTGATTTGGATTTATTTTTTTATTTAATTAATACAAAAATAATATAATTAAAATATATTAAAAAATCTTAAAATGTATAATTAAATATAAAGTTTTTTATTGTATAAAAATATGAGTAAAAAACTTTATACTTAATTCTATTTGATTTAACTTCACTTATATTATAAGCGTGAAATTTTATTTAATCTAACTTCAATTGTACATTTTAATTGAAAAATATATTTTAACATGATAGAATAAGAGAAAGAGATAAATCATTAAACAAATAAAATTTAATTAAACAAAAGAAAAGATAAATAATTAGCTTCGGAAATGATATTACACAATTTTCAATTTAATTAAATTCACAAAACAAGTAATGACGTGGCAACATTTGACTGGCGGCAGGAGCAGTCCAAAGAGTATTTATTGGTGAAACGAAGCCCTCTGCAACGAGGGGAGATAGAGCAACTGAAATGGCGGCGGCATGTTCAATTTCAGCAAAGAACTTGATATTGAACCCAAACAAGCCAACTCTATCATGGAAACTTCCTCTCCCTACCACTGACCTTTCTTCCTTCCGCAAAAGGACCAAGCGCTTCGCCGTTTTCGCCACCTTCATATCCACAAAACCAACCATTCTTGTCGCTGAGAAACTGGGAGAAGCCGGTCTTGACCTTTTGAAAAACTTCGCCAACGTTGACTGCTCTTACAACCTATCTCCCGAGGAGCTCTGCACCAAAATTTCTCTCTGTGATGCATTGATAGTCAGGAGCGGCACCAAGGTTTCTCGTGAGGTGTTCGAATCGTCGGGCGGTCGGCTTAAGGTTGTCGGTCGCGCTGGTGTCGGGATTGATAATGTTGACTTGCCGGCTGCGACTGAACATGGATGCCTTGTCGTTAATGCACCTACAGCAAACACGATTGCTGCCGCGGAACATGGGATCGCGTTGCTGACGGCAATGGCTAGGAATATTGCGCAGGCTGATGCTTCTGTTAAAGCTGGTTTGTCATGGTCTCCCTGATAAATTATTCATTTCGGCACTTTTTCGGACAATTCATGTTCTTGAATTGTCCGAGCTTATATCAGTTGCTTGTTGGACTTTCCATATATTTCATATGAAATAATTGAATATTAAAGAATATTCAACGATTTAGTTGCTAAAGAGCGTAAGTTGTTGAAATTTTGTAAAATTGGTTGTGTAATGTGTTCTTTGTTCATTATTCCAAGTAATGGCCGCTTTTTAATTGGGGAGATTGGATGTGTCCAGGGAAGTGGCAGAGGAGTAAATATGTGGGTGTCTCGCTTGTGGGAAAAACACTTGCTGTAATGGGGTTTGGAAAGGTTGGGTCAGAAGTAGCTCGACGGGCTAAGGGCCTTGGAATGTATGTGATTGCTCATGATCCATACGCCCCCGCAGACCGTGCCCGTGCAGTTGGTGTTGAGTTAGTAAGCTTTGCTGAAGCCTTATCAACTGCAGACTTTATCTCATTGCACATGCCTCTCACTCCTGCTACATTGAAGATGTTCAATGACGAGACTTTCTCTAAGATGAAGAAAGGAGTTCGAATTATCAATGTCGCTCGTGGTGGTGTTATTGATGAGGAAGCTTTGCTGAGAGCCCTTAATTCTGGAATTGTAGCTCAGGTTACTCATT
This sequence comes from Bursera cuneata, assembly GCA_026212285.1. NCBI lineage: Eukaryota > Viridiplantae > Streptophyta > Magnoliopsida > Sapindales > Burseraceae > Bursera > Bursera cuneata. Next base: position 12,659 of record JANLJB010004147.1, read on the forward strand.
CGTTGACACAAGGCATTATTAGCTATTTGTCAAATCATGGAAGGAAAAACCGATAACTATTTGTGTTTCTACAGGCTGCTCTTGACGTGTTCACAGAAGAACCCCCAGCAAAAGACAATAAGTTGGTGCTACACAAAAATGTTATTGTGACTCCCCATCTTGGTGCTAGCACTACGGAGGCTCAGGTGTGCTAACCATCTATGTGGGCTCAGGTTTTCATCTTCCGATTTTGGTTAGGTAGCCTTAGGAATCTACGTTGTTGTTTTCAGGAAGGTGTGGCCATCGAAATAGCTGAGGCTGTTGTTGGGGCCTTGAAAGGGGAGCTTGCTGCCACAGCTGTGAATGCACCCATGGTTCCAGCTGAGGTATCATCTATAGATTTAATTTTAATCTGTTTCCATATGGACAATTATGTTTTCTGTAGTGTGATTTCGGAATGTATACATATGGTGAAAAATTGCACTTAACTTAGCTCTTCTCTGTTTCCCCTTGATCTCAGGTTTTATCAGAACTTGCTCCATTTGTTGTGTTGGCGGAGAAGCTTGGAAGACTGGCTGTGCAACTGGTTTCAGGTGGAAGCGGTGTGAAAAAAGTGAACGTAACTTTTGCTTCTGCCAGAGGTCCAGATGATCTTGACACTCGGCCACTTCGAGCTATGATTACCAAGGGTATAATTGAACCTGTTTCCAGTGTTTTTGTAAACTTGGTAAATGCCGACTTCATTGCCAAACAAAGAGGACTGAGAATAACAGAAGAGCGCATTGTGTTGGATGGCTCCCCTGAGAATCCACTGGAGTTTATCCAGGTTCAACTTGCCAATGTAGAATCTAAATTTGCGAGTTCAATCTCAGACTCTGGCCAGATTAGAGTGGAGGGAAGAGTGAAGGATGGGAAACCTCATTTGACCAAGGTGGGTTCCTTTGGGGTTGATGTGAGCCTGGAAGGCAGCATTATACTTTGCAGGCAGATTGATCAACCTGGTATCATCGGAAAGGTGGGTAGGATCCTTGGTGAAGAGAATGTAAATGTGAATTTCATGAGTGTGGGAAGGATTGCCCCCAAAAAACAAGCAGTAATGACCATCGGAGTGGACGAGGAACCCAGCGGGGAAGTTCTTAGAAAAATTGGGGAGATACCAGCCATTGACGAGTTCGTGTTCCTGAAGTTGTAGTGCATTCAAGCCATCGTGCTTAGTCTTAGTTTGATTATTGGATATTTTGAGTACACCCGGTGATAGGTATTTCTAGTCGATTTGTACGTATATGTCTCATTAAGCTCCATTTACATCGGAATGTATTGTGATTGAAATTGGCTCAAATTGAGCTTAAATTGGTTTGGTAAATGCCTAAGATGTTAATACTGTTTGCTGTTCTAGTGGTTCACTGATTTCTTTACTGTTAAATTGCTACAAAAGCTAACAAAGCCTTCCATTTAATTTACTCTTCACTAATTTTCTTTAGCATGTGACAGTTGTGAACATCTTCGGTACATTTTTGTTAAGTTGCATAAAGTCCGGCATGAATTTGACCACATTATCCACATGCCAATCCACCTAATGATGAAACCTTAACGTGTCTACACATTGGAGAGTTTTGGCTATGATTTCCAGGGGAAGAAGCCACCAAATAGGAAACGTGTCCATAGCGCAGGCCACCTAATTAGAGTAATTGAACTAGTTATATATGATAGTTTTTGCACACACGGGATCCAGGAACGAGGAAATTCAACCAAATTCGTTGCTTCAAATGATCCAAAATCAAGCACCATGAGCACAACGAAAGTATATATTATATTAACCTCCTTTTCCTTTTAGTTTTATCATTTTCTCGGTATTGATTGCCCTCTCCATTTCCTGAATCATATATTTAGTAAACCTTTTCATGTTATGTACGTAGGAAACTGAAGAAATAAACGAGCAAGGTGCCATGGAAATCAAAGTGGAGACTACTGATTACAGGTCACCAGCAGGAGAGGACGAAGAGCCAACCAAGGAAAAAGTAGGCGTGGTTCATCTGAGTCGCGACAAGGGGAATTCTAATGCCAGGGGTGGCGCCTTGGTGGGTGCAGTCGATGCCGTCTCAAAAACCGTTCAATCCGCAAAGAACGCCATTTGGGGAAGCAAGGAGAAGTAACAACATACAAGTTCTGCGACTAAGCAGATAGCTTTGATATGTTTGCTCCAAAAAAAAATGAAAAAACTATGAATAAATTAGTGTATTAACTTTTATTGGTAGCCCAAGCATGTCCCCTGCTGATTATTCTTGACGCAATCAGGTTAAATAGTTTTGAGTCCTGGTCGCTTTCTCCAAGTCACTTGATATTTAAGAGCGCTCTTATTGTATCAAAATCGAATTAAAGAAGTTGGTTTTAATTCAAATCCAATAATGATTCTACTTGCTGGAAATCCAAAGATGCGTTACACCTCAAAGCCAACTGACATTTATTACAGGAAAACTGAAGCTTTTTCGCTTTTATAATTCCCATATCAGAGCACTGCAAAGCATTGCTAAGTTCTACAACGAGGCTATGGCGGTTATGCCCATAGTGACGGGAATCTAGGAATGAATGGGCCCCCTAATTGGAAAAAGGGCCGATTCTGGGAAAATGTAAAAGAAAATATGAATTAACACAAAGTAAAACTGTTGTTTATTAAATCTTTCTCAGTCTAATAACAAGAAAGATTACACTGAATATTTAAGCTATCCCACGTAGAGGTCAGAAATGGCAACAATATAAATTCTGTACATAGGGGAAAGTGAAGAAGGCAAGAAAAATATTTTGTACAATAATGATGGTGACAATATCTCATTAAAAAGGAAACTGAGACCATATTGTCTTGATTTAAGAATTAGGATCTTCACGTACTGATTTTCATATTCACGTTAGATTATTCTTGGCATGAATGGGCTGTGCTCAATCTTCATTGTTATTCGAAAATATCTCAACAAACTGATGCTGATTCTGAGGGTGCTGATATGCTTCCTTATTACTAGTAAATGTAGTAATCTCTTTATCTCTGCAAGAGGCATCCTCAACGTGCTCTGATTTTATTTCTAATTTTATTTGTCCAGCTGGCAGACTTAAGTTAATAAATGTCTATGTAAAATGGCTAATAAGGTTGGCTAAATTCGTTTATTTAAAGTAAAATTGAAAATAATAATAATGACCCAGCCAAGCCCACTCTTCTTTATAGTAAAGAATATATCGGTGGCAATTGCTACTATTGGACAGAAAAGGCGCCATATGAGTCAAAAGCAGGGAAAAGATAGTGCAAATGGAAGAACTCAAATTTTCATCACACTTGGACAACAATTGCATCAATATTGACCTTTATGATACGGGATATAATTCGGTAAGAATCATAGTACAAGCTACTTTGCAGTGTATTAATGGCAATAGTCCATTTTATTAATTACGATTGTTCTATTTTATTTTGCATCCACTCTTAGTGCATGCTTAAGGTTATATGGCCACAAAAGAGGTACGCCAAACATGACCAAAGCAAGACCCTTCACTTCCAGATACCAACCTCCATGAACCCGCTCTCAGTAGCACAACCTCTGAACATTCCATTAGTGTTGAACCCACAAGCCACTTCACCATTCTTCGACACCGCAATCAACCCAGCAAACCCTTCGTCAAGTCTCTGTTTGATCACAAAATCCACAGCCTCTTGTAGCCCCAGACCTTTGTACTCCATAACTGCTGCCACGTCGCGAGCCAGAGTCCCACGTATGATGGCCTCGCCTTCTCCGGTGCAAGAGACCCCACAAAGGTCACATGCGTAGGTCCCCGAACCAATAAGCGGTGAGTCACCAATTCTACCTGGCATTTTATTCATTAGTCCTCCTGTTGACGTGGCGGCTGCGCAGCGACCATCCCTGTCAACCACCACGCACCCGACTGTTTCTGGCGCGTAAACGCTCATTGGCAGTCCGTTCATTTGCAGAGGACTATCTGTGGCTGCGGCACCGGTGCCGCAGGTCTCCAGTCCAAGAGTTGGGACCCTATAATCAAACTAGACCAAGGCAAAAAACTAAAGAAGTTAGTGANGGACTATCTGTGGCTGCGGCACGGGTGCCGCAGGTCTCCAGTCCAAGAGTTGGGACCCTATAATCAAACTAGACCAAGGCAAAAAAGTAAAGAAGTTAGTGAATGGCTGGCGGCTGTGGCCCCATTTCATGACGAGTAATGATTTATTAAGAAAAATAATAGATGGTTCTACGTACCAGGATGGAATTTGCTTCCTTTGCCAATTTAAGCATTCCCAGGTTTTCCTCAGTGATGAAGTATTCATTGTCAACCAACTCTACACCCTGGACAGGGTTACCCAATACATGTTACCAAACGCAACTCTAATTGCCTTGCTACAGATGGTCGACGTGCGTGCGTTTATTTATACACGTGCCATAAAAGAGAAGGGAAGAAAAGGAAATGTAATTAGGCCATAAGGTAAGCTGACCTGTTGCCTTGCGAATTCCTCGGCGCCAGAGAAGGCGATATACGAATGAGGAGATTTCTCCATCACGAGTCTGGCCAGCGAAATCGGATTCTTCACCGTGGTTACCCCTGACACGGCACCACATCTTCTCTTTGGCCCATCCATGATGCTTGCCTCCATCTCCACCGTTCCTTTTGCCGTTAGAGCAGATCCACGGCCGGAATTGAACAGAGGGTCAGTTTCAAGCTCTCTCACCTACGAACAGAACCAGCCCCTCATGTTATATTATGTAACTCTGTTTTCATGCAAATAAATAAATACAAATAATTTCATAACTCTCACATAAATTCACATAAGTAACAAGTAGCCACTAATAATGTCCCATCAAACCGAGAAAACTTAAATTTGTGTTTTATTCATATTAAAAATAATAATTTCCATTTACTTGTTAATGGCATTACACAATAATTCTCATTTATTGACGATTGTTTGTTTAAGAAGAAAATTGGAGAATAAATGGAGATAAAAGATGACAGGAAACGGTAGGAGAGGGAGACAGGGAGCATACAACGAGTTCAACGACGTCGATCGCATGGAGATTGGAGCGAAGAGCAGAGATGCCAATATTTAGGCAGCGAGTGAGAAGTTGTTTGGCCATCTCCTGTCTCTCTGCGGGGAGATTAGGATCCACACCAGCGCCTCCATGCACGGCTATTGCCCACCCTCCCATATTTGTTGTATTTTCTTCTCTCTCGCTCTTACGCTCTGTCCTGAATGGCGTGCTCTCTTACTACAAAAACGTAACTGAAATTGCTGCTTTATATAGAAGTTTTCGGTAATCCAAAAAGCTTTCTGAGTCAGATTTTAATTAAACTGTTTGGAATCCTGTATCATTGCCCACGTATTTTGGGAAGTGATACGAGTTTCAGTTTTGTCGGAGACTGCACACGAGACTTCCGAGTTCCAACCTGTTTCGTTTCGTGTGTTTAAATTCGAATCAAAATCGACTTCACTTACCTTCTCTTCTCTAAATTTTTCATTGGCGATTATAATTAAAAATAAATAAATCTTAATAATGTAAAATTATATCTAATCTTTTTATTATAATAGAGGTTCTAGTGATTTTTTTGGACCGTCTCCGAACACACGTCTTGGTTGAATAATCAAGTCCAGTTATGAACTATCCGACAGCTATTAGCTACATAGAGCGCCAAACAGATAACATAACTTATATTATCATCACATAGATTATGCAAACAGCTAATTGTTTGCACAGAAACTCGGGAAACAGCATACCTCAACTTGCTTAATTTGTAATATTTATGGAGTTCTTCACAATCTATCACATTAAACGTGACCAAATTAATTAATTCCTGTAGCTTCTTTGTGCTAGCTAGCGTTATTCCCTGTGTTTCTTATATAATCACTTTATTTTTTATTTTTTAATATTCAAAGTGCATTAATAATAGTTATCATGATGTATGATCTAGGGACACGTATTAAGAATTTAAAATTAGTAAACAATAATATAAATTATTTTTATTATTAAAGAAATAATATTTTACTTTCTTACTTATCGTCTTAAACTTCTTAACATCTCTTTGATGACTATAATAATAATATAGACCTTATCAGAATTTTCATTCCTTCTTATTAGTGAAATTAAATGATATTTCTTTTACAAAGAAATTAGTAGAATTTAATACGAAAAGGAACCAATTACTAAATTATATCCAAATCTAATACTATTAATACCATAGTTTTTCGGTTTGTACTATTTATATAGAAATCATACTAGAAAAGAAAAATTAAAGAAAAATTAATCGATTGATCATTGACCAGTTGATCAATTTTTTTAACGTCTAATTTTCTTTGATTGGCTGATAAACGTAATAACATCATAACACCATACAAATTATCGATTATTTTAGCTTATCTAATAATGGAGTGACCATGTAATAATTAAGCACCATAAATGATACATCCTCCGCGTACAGTAACGAAATTAAGAAAAAAAAAAAAAAGCCCCGGTGGGGTGGGGTGGGTGGTGGCTGCACCACTGTCGGAGGCGGACCAAAACTCGGAAAGGTAAAATGCTGACGCTCGATTCCGGGAATGAAGACGCCGGCTGGACATCGTCGTAATCTGATAAAATTGTGATAAGNAAAGAAAAATTAATCGATTGATCATTGACCAGTTGATCAATTTTTTTAACGTCTAATTTTCTTTGATTGGCTGATAAACGTAATAACATCATAACACCATACAAATTATCGATTATTTTAGCTTATCTAATAATGGAGTGACCATGTAATAATTAAGCACCATAAATGATACATCCTCCGCGTACAGTAACGAAATTAAGAAAAAAAAAAAAAAGCCCCGGTGGGGTGGGGTGGGTGGTGGCTGCACCACTGTCGGAGGCGGACCAAAACTCGGAAAGGTAAAATGCTGACGCTCGATTCCGGGAATGAAGACGCCGGCTGGACATCGTCGTAATCTGATAAAATTGTGATAAGGATTGTGATTGGTTGGATTTGCTTGACAGCTTAAGATTATTGATGACTAAGGAATGAGAAAGCTTTACATCATTGGATGTGTGTTGAACCGAGTCCACGTTCAAAGAAATTTAAGTAATAAAATAATCGAACAGTGAATGCACGCCTCCAAAACCTGAGGGACAGACATGGAACGTCAGCAAAAACGATAATGTGTTTAGTGTACATTGTACATCTTCCCTTGGGCTCTTCTCGCTTCCTGCTGCCTTCTTGAGACGCCGAAGGCCCCAAGTAAACGTTTCCAACTTTGTTTAACTTTTTACCAAATGAGTGGCCACAAGAAAACTTAAGCTTAATTAATTATAACGATTGCAGAATTCAGGAGTTGACGAGTTCCTAACATAAGTTAATCTTATATGTTTTATATATAAATATATATATTATAATTTCGTGTTATGGTATATGTAACAAGTTACAAATGATTTAGGTATTAGGACCTAATTATCCATATAAGTCGGGCATTAGTACCTAACCTTGTATTAATTCTAATAAAAAATATGACGTTCTTATACAGTTGTGAATTTGTCTCATTATCAAGTGCGTCTGCCCAGGAAAATAACTTTGAAAACAGACAAGAAGGAAACCCTTGAATCATTAGCCACTAATTTTAACAAAGTGTTCCACTGTTGCGGGTGCTGTCGGGTCACCATAGTACCGAATATGTAATTACCCTGGTGTGGTCCTTTGATCATAAAATCTTGATGCTTATCCTTATCCACGTATGTTTGAGATTAAGTCATTAGTAAGTGTTTCTTGAGAGAGACGAGTAAACAGTGATTGAACGGCATATTTATTTACTCTGCGGACCGTCCCTGCTCTTTTGTCATGTATGTTTTTGTTATGTATGAAGAATTGAACTGAAAACTCTATTCACTGATAAATAATATCGTCACTGAAGTATAGTCTAAAGCTATGTTGAAATGGTGGACTACGTAGACCGCATAATCAAACAACTTTTCACTAGTCGAAGTGTGATGCATGCTAAAGCCAAAACAAGGAAAGGCGAAAGCAACTTGGAGCTCAAAAGATTGGAGTGGACATCACATCCAACCCCAAACTCTGTGGAATATTGAAGATACTTCCAATTCCCACTATAAAGACATTTCGTTGTGCGCTCCAAGAGATTCCCATCACATGTTATCTCCACTTCACCTGCCCTCTTGTTGCCTTAATGAATTGGGATTATGAATTTATCTATATTGTCAAAAAGAAGAAAAACTTATACAAGACAATAACCTCGAAAAGGTAGTTTGCATCTTCCATGCTAGCCCCTTCTCATTAGGGGTGGGCATGGGTCGGGTCGGGTTTGGCCCAATCCGACAAAAACCTGAACCCGATCAGGTCAAGGAAAATAAACCCGAATTCTGGTTTTGAAAAAAAAAATGACCCATCGGGTTAGGAATTTTTTGTTTTAAACCATTCGGATCGGATTTGGATCGAGTTTGTAAATAAATAAATATTTTTACGAAATACACCTAAAATAAATTGTGACAAGGGTGGAGGATAGTTCTGTGTGCTTTACATGAAAGGTTCGAATCACATTATATCAAAAAGGGCGTAACCCAATAGTTATCTTAGAAAAAGAGGATGGAATGGGAGAAGGGTTCGAATCCTACTCATCCCAAAGAATTTTGGGAATTTCTTCATCGAGTTCTGACCCGAAACCCGACGGGTCGGGTATAAATGCCCACCCCTACTTCTCATTGTCCTCTTGGACTACTAAAAACTGAAGACACCACGCATTAAGTTCACCATTTTCAACATTAGCTTTACCAAACCCTAAAGTATGTCTTTTCATAACTTAATTATTGTTTATTGTGTGTCCTGCTAGGCACTGGTTTTCCATTATTTTCCATCAATCAATATATACATAACGGTTGGTTGAGCCCCATGTAGTAGATAATCGTCTCTAGATTAGAAGTCGTGCATGGCTTCAAACCAAAATAATAGATAAGAGGAGGAATGGTGGAGATTTCGTAATACAAGATAACCTTTCATCGACTGTGTGAAACTAAGAAAGAAAAAGTGTACATTGATCAAGCTTTGTTTTGTTCTTTAAAATAGGAGAATCAAATATCTAATTCGTACTGAGATATTTTGTTGGGTTCTTTATCGCAAATAGGTTCTCGTTCTACTTCATAAGGAACACTCGGTATCTAATTTTGAACCAGGAATAATTGAAAATTACGGTCAATACAGATCATTTTGCCTTAATTTAAACTGTTTATATCTGCCATGAAATCTAAGTTCGCAGCGGATATTTTTGGTTTCAGTATATATATATTTTCATCCTTGGCAAAGATTAGAGAACTTATTTCGATCAATGGTAAACATGATTATCATTATTGCTGCTTTAAACTGGGCAGAAACTACCTCACAACAATCCAGACAGGTCACCATGGATCGTATCAAAACCCAAAGGCCCATAGCTAGGCCCAATAGTTATTCATATGAGTCGTACGCATGTACACCATTATTGCCGTCTGAAAGCTAGAAGTTCTTTAGCATGTGACGGGCATCTTTCGGTAAACTTGTCGTGGAAAAAGGTTGAAGACTTAATCTAGGTATCTGATACGCCAAAAAACTTAGGCTGTTGTATGCTAGAGCTTTGGGCCTAGGTTCTGTTCAACATAAACATTGTCTAATGAAAATTGTCCAGTTCTCCTCAAATCTTGATTAGCCCTTGACATTATGACACAAAAAGTAAAAATGACCATTAACATTTAGAATGGATATTATTCCCCACCCTAATGAAAGATAATTTAATTCGATACTGATTGCATCAAAAATTGCGTTATTCTAGTGATACAGAAAATTATGTTCTCACATGTCACTGATTGAAAGTATCAGAATAATTGTACATATTCGAGTCATTAGGTCTTGCATCAGTTACCAATCCATTTTGGATGATTTTTTTTTTGTGATTGATTGAGGATATTTATCCAAAGTTATCAGAAAAATAGCCATGTTCTGTGACAGACAGTCTTCGTCTCTAGTGCAAAAATGTTTGTTGATGTACGGCACACATGGCTAGTCATATTGAGCTAGTTATTTATGGTTAGGTTCTAATTTCAGATCCTTCCTCTTTCACTCAGCAGCTGAGCTTCCCTAATTACCGGGTTGTAAATTATATCTTCTATTACATATTAAAAACAAGAGAAAATTGGAATAAACCAGGTCCGTTTGGTCCTCAAATTCTATTGTCAAGGGCCAATATACATTTGGTCTGTGCCTATTCATGCTTCACAAAGTCCTCTTCTAGATACTGTAATCCAATGTGTTTCAGGCCTGTTAAGAAATAAGACTGACTCCTTTGGAAAGAATAAAATAACAATATGTGGGAGGCAAATTCGGGAACAATAATACTCTTCATGTATTTTATTGTTAGAATTTTCAAGAGTACAGGTAAGAGTCCCCAATATTGAATCCAATGCTAAAAGCATCTAAGTGAAGGGTGGTTGGGTCAGAAATTGACAGTTGATCTATACATTTATCATGGATCTTTAGAACCTCTCATCCTGGTTCAAATGCAACCAAAATGTAATACTGGACACAAGCCTATGTTCTTCATAGAATCCAAAGAAGAGTCGAAATCTATGAGAAAAGAAGTGATAGGGTTCGATAATCTAGGCTTCCAAAATAGATCCAGAAATCTTGGTATGCCATAGCACATGGTTAGTTGCCGCCTTCTTAGTGATTTTTGGTGCAACGACCTTTGCCTCCCGGACAACTAAAATCTAGCAATGTCCCTTTCTTGCTGACCATAAAAAGCGACACTTGAGGCCTAAAGATCATTTGTAGGGCTACTATTAGCTACAATAATAATACCACAACAGCCCACTAGTGGAAAACCGATCGAGGCCAGGCAGCAATGAATAAAATCCCCATTTCGCCACCCCACTTCAGGACCACTCTGCAGCATTGCATTCGATCTCAAATCCGTCCACAATAACTCTCTCTCGGTTTTTCCTTTGATGTTTTCCTCTGAGTCTTTGATCCTAGCTCATATATTCTTCACTTCCATATAAAAAGTTGGACCACTTAAATCTTGTCCCGGCCTCATGGCTTGGCTAGAATTTATAGAGCTTGTTTCACTACATACCTGTTGCCTCCACCAACGCAACACCGATAATTAAAACAGAACACTAATGCGGCCTGGTTTGCAGCAGCAGGATTGAAGTGTTTCTTTGGCATTACCTGAGATGGTGACATCTAAGATGAGACAACAAGAGCCCAGCCCGCCTAGCCCATCGGATACTCAACCTGTGGTGCCGCATTATCACTAGTCTGCAACGAAAACTGAAAACAAATATGTTTCAATCTTTTGGTCAGGATTGAAGGGTCCTTCACAATTATACCATTCACGGATGGAATGTGGCAGGTAGATGGACTAAATCTTGTTTTTGTAGAAGTACAGAGAAGATAAGGGATTGTTTATTAGAATAATATATGTTTAAACATTAATGGCCTATCATCTGCTAATGATGTATTCTTAGCGGTTCGTATCACAGCAGTGTATTTTCATCTAGTTAATTATATTAGCGTGTGAACACGTCATTGGTACAATCATTTTCAATTTTTGAGGCCCGAAAATTGAATCATGAGTTAATAAACGAACTTGATACATGTAGGGGGGTTAGGCCGTAATAATATGTTCAGATAGTTGCCACATTAATGGCTGATATTATCATGTATCATACTTCATAGTATACACTTACGCGGAGATAGGCCGCAGGAAGTGATTGAAGTTGCCGGTTGGCAAAGTATGAGTTTGGCCAACGAATTGAATGGCCGTCGAATTTGAGATTAAGATGTTTTGTTATAATCAGTTTAAGTATTTGGTAGGCAACTAATGACAGCAATGTCAAAATGAGCAAAATCAATTCCAAAACCAACTAGATTTTTAGACCACCCAATTGAGTTGATGATGACTACATAGCCATGTTATCACACGGGATGGTTATTGGTCGTCATTGATCTAATACTATGGCATGATTTGATTTGGTTTAGTAAAGGTGGAAGTATTGTTGCTTCCGCACTGAATAGGGGCAAGTTTTGTTTAATGTTTAAACTTTAAAAACAGTAATGCTCACTAGGTCAAAAGGATGAGCTTTGAGGAGTTTAAAGATTGTAGTGTCCATAAAAGAAGAGAAGATGTTCACTGGAACCAATTACTAGCTCACTCTCTTTCTCCACATCTTATGATCGCCAATTCATATCTTATCATTGTCTCTTTTTCTTTTTCTGTATGGGTTGAAATATGCTACAGTCCACACTACTAACTACCAAAAGCAAATAGCAGAAGACCAACAAAGACATCTCAAACAAAATCAAAAGATACTGTCTCCCAATTTCAACATTCCATCACCTCTAGCTTTCACCTTTTTCCCTTTTAGTGGGTGTGTCTTTGGTGGATCTAATTGTATCCAAAATCTCTTTTTAACCTTCTCTTACGGCTGCTTTAGCTGTTTAATGCGGCTTAGTCCTGTACTTACTTTTTGGATCCTCTTTTCATTAGTTCATCCTCTGATATAAACTCAACAACATTCACGCATCTCCCCTATTCTAATTTTTCATTTCTGTCACGAATCTCAACAAAAGGATTTGTAATGTAGGAAACCAAAGTGTCAAAAGAAAAATAAATAAGGATAATCTTAAGAATTGTGTGACATTCTTTGTTGCAGCACCAACGTGCCCATTGCCCAAATGCACCAAAACAACTGCAGAAGAGCCTGAACATGAATTGCTCAATATGGGCGGAAATATGAATTAGAACTAAGTAATTTCTCTAATATCTATACTACTCCGAGATTCACGGTACATATGAAAATTGTATAGATCAGATAATACAAATGAGTTTAACAGGTTAAGCAATTTAGTAAGAAATCTTGAGAGCTGTGTTCTAATATGGAGAATAAAGCCAAGTAATGATTCCCTTTATTTTAAAGTGTTGGAAAGCACATGCAAGCCTTCTTGTGGGTGTCTTTTCTGCTATTATCAACTATTCTTAAGCAAGATCAACTGAGTGGAACAATAATTTAAGCATATGTTAGGAAAATCTTGACTAACAAAGTGTAAGACTTTTTCTCCGCAGGAAGTGGTTAAGACTTTAAATTCTAAATTCTCTCCAACACCCGCTTGCTATGGGATAGCGAAATGACAACATTGACATAATTGTCTTCAGACGCTGGTGAGTAGGTGCTGATTTCTATTGACAAAATGCCAGGAAAATCCTTCGACTGAGAAAAATTATATCATATTTATATTTATTGGATAAATAATATAAAGATTATAATCATTCTTTAGTTTTCAGTCATTTTTAAACCGTCCTTTTTATTTTCTTTTTTCCTTTTAAATATGATTTACATTCTTTCTCTTCTATATCTTTTTCACTTTCGAAAAAGCGAGAGATATGGTGAACTACTATCTATTACTAAGGTACAAGCTCATCAATGCTGTCTGAATGCCTTTCCGTATGAATGGTAGCTCTCATTGACTTTGCCCAGTTAGGTTGGACTCTACGTCTGCCTCTACGTTCAAACGTAAAGCTTGAAAAACTGTACCCCGAGTTAGAGGTCAAGAACCAAAAGTTCTTGTTAATTAATTCACTATTCTGAACTATAATGCCAGACTGCAATTATGTACTTCTAAGACGTTTATAGTTGATAAGGGAGTGGAATCGCTCCAGTTGTGTGGTTCCTTATAGCTATCAACATTGAGTAGACAATTTGTCCATGATTGAACGAATGTGTATACGTCTATTTTAGGGCAGATTTTTCGGCACATTAGATATATCGAAAGCTGAAACTTCTTCTTTGAGCTATGTTATAGATTTATAACCAGCAAAATCACAAAAGGATAAGGATGTATACATACGGATACAGGTGAGGAGGACTAGCAGTGTTTTATAAAATATAAAATGGACGGTGTGGTGTTACAGCTGTGTTAGGTCTCACTTCTGTTGTGGTAATTTCAGTAATACTCGTACCAAAGAAACAAGCTCTTCCAACGAGGTCAAACCTCAGACAATTAATCAGAAAATTAAGCCCAGGAATGCCAGTGGCCGACAACATGTTCTCTCCTTCACATGCAAACAAAATAATCCTCTCTATTTTCATACTCACCAGTCACTCTCCTTTTCTTGGCGATGACTGATGAACATGAATATGAATGTGATATATCACCATTTTACTTCATTAAAAATGGACAACCACCCATGCACGTATTTACTATTGTATTATTATTTTACGTGCATACCGGTGACACTTTACAAACCATAAATCACAACCTATGAAGGTTAATTTTCTTTTATGTCTATCTTACAGGTTACAGCTATTTAGATAGCTAGAAATATAGGCAAATACAGAGTTCAGATAATAAACAAAGAAAAGGCCTAACAGAGAGGAATGGAGTACGTATCTTATTGATATTAATTAATATAAGCGACAGAGATAAAGATATATATATATATATTATAGACATGGAAGAGAGGCTTAATAACAATGATATTAATTAATGGAAGGATTAGTATGTTTACTTTCTTTTTAAAGTCTTCGTCCGGATAAAATGCTAACCATCTCTGCTTCCGAATTTCCATACCAATCGCCCAAAAAGAAATGCAAATGGGAAAAAATGTAACTGAATTGGGCTTTGATTAGGAAATAATACAGAGATGGTAAGCAATTTAACTTGCAGATAATGAAAAAAGCAGTTTTCTATTTATTACAGAGACTAATAGAAAAGGCAGATACGTAATAGAGGAGCTAGCGAGGAATGGCGAGAAAATCTGCAGTGGCATAGTTCAGCCTCTGCAGAAGCTGGTCATGAACCCTGCTCTTCTTGGAGAGAGGCTCAGGCGAGGAAGACACGGACGAGGATGCTACGGCCCATGAATCATTCGAGCTGTCAGAGCTAAACGACACATCCATTACGCCGTTTGGGCTATCTGGAATGAATCCGAACTTGCGTTTATGGGATTGATTGCTGTAGCCTTCTATTATCAATTCCATTATCAGCTCACTGCAATGATCTACCTTGACCTGTTTAGATATAATCAAAATCAACAGTTAGTGAATGCAATGAATTCTTCAGATTCAATTTGCAAAGTAGGCGTATACACATAAAAACAAGGAAAATGACTCCAACCTTGTTGATTCCAAGGATATCTAACAATTGCTTTTCATATTCCACACCAAGACAGGGCTCGATGCTTTTGATAACGTGTAGCATTGCAGCAGCGGCCATCACAGAAGGGAGATATCGCATACAACTAGAATCTGGCGATGAAGATAGAGTAATAACATGGAATTCGTAAAGTAAATCATAACAAAATAATTCTTTTCTAGGAGGCTAAGTAATGATGAGAAATATACAAGATTTTACCTGAAATGACAGAGAGAAGGACACGCTCACATCTCTTGAGAAATTCCAAACAGAGATAGTCCTTTAGGCCAAGTCTCCTAGTAAAGTAATCAAGGAAAGAAAGTGGCGTTACAGGATTCATCTTCCATTGAAGCGTTGAGAGAACCAAAATCTCCATTCTCTGGATGGTTTTGGCCTCAAATACATGTTTACTCCCCTCCACCTGCACAAAACAAACCCCACATTGACAAACAAATCAGAGACAAGTAATCTCAGGCACTTAGAGAACACACGCAACACAAGATTCAATGTGGAACACATACTTGTAGGTCCAACAAGAGAGGCACTTGTGTCTCTTCCACCTTGGCAGCAAGAGAGAGACAAGCCACAGCAGCCAGCTGGGTCATCCATGGCTTCTCTCTCTGGAGCTGGAAATTAAGAAGGAACCTGTCAAGGTAGTTGACAGCAAGAACAGCAGTAAGACCAGTGAAGGAGTGGTGGGCATTGACCCTCAGCATCCACTCCACAGCCTCACATCGTCCCCTAGCCAGAGATGGGTTGGTTTCTAGGTTTCCATACAGTTGGTTCGGTTCTTCTTTGGACAACAATGAACAAAGTTCTTCATCGTCCCAAAACAAGTCTTGCTCTAACAAGACTGGAAATTGATTAGATTTATTGTCACTAGTACAGTAGCTTTCTTCTATTTCATCTTGAAAGCAGTCATCTCTGACTTCTTCCTCCCAGTTCTCTTCGGAGCAGTAGAGAGCATCAAGCAGTAATTTAGAGTTGTTTTGCAAATGAGCATTTGAGTTATCCATCTTCTTCTGAGAAGAAGAGGTTGAGATCTTGTTACATTATACACCAGAGAAAATGAGGAAGAAAGAGAGCCCAAAAGGCCTTGCTGGATACATCTCTCTCTCTCTCTCTCTCTCTGGAGGAAGAGTAACAGGGGAGAGGGACTGGTCAGTGTCCCAAAGGATGTGGTTTTTATTTGTTGGTTTCTCTGTGTGTATGTTTATTATTATTATTATTATTTGATGAGAGAAGTGTTTTGTGTATATCATCCTAGACCCTGAATCATGGGCCATGCAACACAACAACTCGACACGTGACGCATATACCTTATAATATTGGAAGACCCCACCAAAACAGTGGACCCCTCGCTGCGTGGACGTTGATTTCATTTTCCGCATTGTAGATCTTCAAATGTTGTGATACTAATAAACCATTTTAAATGTAAACACGAAGGAGAATGTGTCAACGTTGTTGTGGAGTGGAGGCGTAACTGGGTCGAGTTGACCTAATGAGAGAAGTTCTCTTTTCTTTTCATTTATAATCGCTAGGATTTTGATTTTGTTTCAGAGGGAGCAAGAGAGGGATGAAGTTAATTGGCGCGGGCGGGAGAGCGACTCTGCACGGACCCCGACACTTGAAAGTAACTCTGAATCTGATGCCTTGTTCATAAACAGAAAGCAAAAGATTTAAGCTTTTCCAACCCAAAAATAAATAAATGTATACATGAAAGCAAATTGGATTTTTTTTTTTTTTTTTTTCCTTTAAAGAAGCTCGGATCTTGCTTCGAGAACACCCTCGAAGGATAACGAAAAAATTAGGGTTTCCCTCTATATTATATTCGCCCCTGTACCAAATGGCAGTGCAATTGGCAGCAAATTCTACCAGAAAAGTTCCAACTTCTGAGTCGAAAATCCCGCAACTCCTGAAATTCAACTAGTTAGATCTCGTTCATTGTGATGAGATGTGAAGGGGCTAGCTGTGTCGCCGGGGTCCAAATATTGCTAATTATGTCGTATACACTTAAGAAAGGACAAAAGTATAATGGGGAAATTCTCGGCTAAAAGCCTTCATTTCCCTGCTGGCCAACATATATTATCTGTAATGGATTAGAAATTACGGTCAATATGCAATGAATTTATTGTTGAATATATGAAAAAATTAGCAATAAACCAAAATCCAAGCGGCGCACCCATAACCACAAGATCCTCGTCAGGACTTTGAATCATAATTGTAGTTCACATGCATCAAAGGTTTTAACAAACAAACCAATTTCATTATTACTGTTAGTTTAACGAACTTACATCAAAATTTTATGCTGACATTTTGTTCATAATCTGAATACACGCATGCATACACCATATAAAGAATTACTTTGAAAAACGCTTTCGGCTGGAGTGTAATAATAGATATTTACCCTCTCTAATGGCCCATAATTTCAACATCAATCGTAATCAGTAGTTAGACCTAAATTATAAAAAGGAACTGTCATAGAAACTTGTTTTAGGAAGATAATTACGATGTCTAACCAAGATTGCATATAGGCTGCCCGTGAGGTGGCTTATATATGGATGATCATAATTTCTCCATTAAAACTCGTACAAGGAGACAGTCTACACAACTCCCCGTGTTCGCTGGCAATGTAGTCCAAAATAAAACTCTGTCAGTCTCTAATCAACAGTTTTATCGATAAGACTTTAAATGTTCCATATCCTGCTTTACAAATTCGCTGTAGGTCTACAGCAAAAGCAACAAAAAGCATTGCATGCCTCTAGGAGCTAGTCTTGTAGTTTATTTAATGTGGAATTTAATGAAAAGTTCTAAAGCAGATTCCAGGAAACAACGATATTATACCATTATTTTTTTAGTTCAGATTCTGGGTTCATTCTTTTATGTTTTCAGAGATCATAATAATGCCTTTGGGGAAAAAGAAAATATGTAATTTACTATCAGAACAGCTCAAATCCTCTGCTATGCAGAACCAGCTCACTTTCACTTGTAATGTAAGAATTCAACTGAAAATGGAGTAAATATCAGAAGACAGAGAGTATACGGATTTGTCCTCAAGTTTCTAAACTTGCTCCCTCTGTGCTCTAAGGGAAAAGGCTAATTGCCGAGTTCGCAATGAACGTTAAGTCCTGTAAATGTTGTTTGCCATACAGACGCGTGTAGGTTTATGTTTTGATATGTTGCTTTCTTGCCCCTCTTTTCTTTTTCTTTCTCCTCTTTACAGGCTCGATATCCGAGAAATTAGAGTAGAGAGGTTGAGAGTACACAGTGGACAAAAAAAAAGGGTTAATGAAAGCTGGTAAAATAGAAATCAATGGCGGAAGTGAAACAAGCGGTTGCTAGATATAGTGGTTGGTGTGTTGGTTTCCAGCCCATTTCTCACCACGTTGCACAACCCAAAAAACTCAACCAGAAATGAGCAAAGTAATGTGTTTTGTTTTTTGTCGCTGTTTTCATTTAGAATGTCCCTTCAAACAACTTTCACTCTTTTCTTTTCCTTTTTACATGTTTAAAACCACCAGAGGTGTTTCATCAATCTAGTCAAAGTCAGATAAAGCCCACACTCTTCTTCAGAATCAGAAAGTGTGGCTCGTTTTCTTCGCATTTCAATCACAAACTAAAGAAAGCAAAAACCTTTATTGGAACTCATCAAGCCATAGCTATTGCACGCACAGTGACAGACCTATTATCCTTGGCCTCACCTCATTGTTTACCTTATGGGACCGAGCTAGGAATCACATTCACTTCCCTTCAAATCGGGGAGGAAGATTTTGATCATCTTTTTTGAGCCCTCAACAAATTATGTTGTCCCATTTCTCTGTGTTACTAAGAAACTCATTAGGGTAACCGGTCCTGTGGAGTCAGGGTAAAGGGCCCACATGGGTCTCTTCATCCAGCTGTGTGGAGGACCTCAAAGTTTTTCGGGTCCACCCACAGATAGTCCAAGTCTAATTATCACGCTCTTCCCGTAATTATAGTATATAGGAAAAAGAACTTTTTCATAAAATCATAATTGATGGTAAATACCTAGAGATTGCAAGCTTGTAAGCTGTACTATGTTGATGATGATGATGATGAGTTGACCTTTTATTACCCGTGAGGCCGTGACCTGTAGCTTTTCTCACTTTGCCCACCCTATTTGCATCTTTATATATGCATTCCAAGTTTCCAACATCAACACTTCACAGTGATTACCAACTATGATTTGTAGTTTAAAATTCATTTTTGTTCAAGGCAGAAGTCCATGCTACATTCAATCTTTTAAAGCAACAGTTGACAAGATTCTTAATGTTAATCCTAGGACTATAGAAGTCAACTTTAGCATGAAATCTGGTTAGCAATACCTTCCTGGACTTACAGATCAGTTGTAGCATAAAGCAGACAGACTCGAACGACCAAGATAAATGATTTACTATTAAACTATTAGCAGTTAAGTCCTACGAAAGCAATTCATGGAAAAAAGAAATAGCAGAAAGAAGACTCAAATTCCAATTTAGTGGACCTGTTGAAAGATAAATTGCATAATAATTCGGAATTGATTAGGAAATTTTTAACTTCATGTCAATGGTATTCCCTATTTCATCAAACAGTGGCGTGTCTTGACTGCTTAAAAACCAGGCAAATGCAGAATAAAGAAGTCTGTAATACTGTGTCTTCCAAAATAATAGCATGACGTCGCTAATGATAGTTCTCTCGCAACTCGACAACATGCCCAGCTGCCGCTTGACTGTTTTGACTCACTCCCAAGCCCTTCCACTCCTAAAAAACTACTCAAGTGGGGACCACTCTCTTTATTTTCCATCAACGTTTAACTAGAACTCAAAAGGAATTAATGGCATCATGGTAAAACCAATTTAGATCACAGTAGTGATAACTGAAGCACCACTCAGACTCGGTGTATATCCTTGGTCAAAAGCTCTTTATATGACCCATCGGAAAAAAATTTCAGATCATACGATCAAAATCAAATCGGATGCTATCACTATTGTCCTAAATAGATGATAAAGTTGCAGAAAACAGTGTTCATCATCACATCTAAAAATAACAATAATAAATTGCAGGAACATATATGTTTCGTTTCAAATAGCATCGCTGTTATGAGCTATGATGCTGGTTGACTGCTATTATGGCCTCTAAATAGTAGATATAATCGGTGGCATTAGAGCATAAAGAGTAAAACCCATCTAAATTCCAATCCTGGAAATGAATTGAGCCATCCAGCGGTCAAACAAGGGTTTTGCAAATATAATTTAGCAATCTGAAAATCCCCACACACTGAATTTCCAGGACATTTTCGAAAAGCTTAGTCCAACCAGATTACCAACGTAAATGCAAAGCCAACAAAAGCTGAACTCCAAGTCAACAAAGAGAACTTCATTTCAATCATTTTCTCTCTCCTCATTTGCAACCAAAACTTGAAGTTGCAGTCAACAATTATCTACTCCTTTGACAATCATCAGATCTAGGCTATATATAAATATAGGTTACTGATACCAATTGACCGACCAATTCTATAATCATATGTGAACTTTAAATTTTTTAGTACATATCAGTCTCTAATGGCACCAAAATCGTGGTTGAAGACCAATATCAGCAACAGGATTAACACAAATTAACCACTACCACGTTTAAAATGCTCTCGAATAAATCTTTCTGCATGGGATGGATACTTATCTCGTATGTATGCTCGAAGACACTTCTGATAGGAGAAATCTATCCATCCACCATCTGTTCTAACAACAAAGAGACACCTTGACTGCCTATATTGGGGATGCCGATCAACCTTCAAAAAGTCGTAGGAACTATTAGTTTGATCTCATGGACAGCAAAAATATTTATCTTGTAACATTCAAAATGCATGCTGAAATGAGACAAAACCTAGTCACACAGGCAGCTCATCTACATCCAAGGACATATGCACTTCAAAATAATTGCCCAGAAATAACACAATAATCAATTTTGTTAATAACCAATGATAAACTGTGAGAAATCAGGTGGAGAAAAAAGAAAAAAAAATTGGGAAAATAGAATTTCAAATGACAAATAATGGAGGTGAGACAGACAGCAGGCAAAGATTTTTGCCTGACATGCCAATCACACGTGAAACAAACACCCACCAGACCTACCAAGCAATGAAAAAAACCAATAAAAAATTAATGACGTTACCATATCTGTGAACTAAAGTTTGTCATCTTTTGTCGGAAGTGACAATCTTTACCCCAGGTAAGAGGAAATGAATCAAAAAATACATGCAGGGAATTCAAAGAAAATTGGATCCCATAAGTCTCCGTTCAACAAGTACAGACATAGTTTGAAGCTTCAACATTTCAGGTTCAGATTCCTCTCAAGAGGAAAAATCTTTAAAATTGTTATGTATTTTATTAGTCCTTTGATTGTGCAGCCTTATCAAGGTTAGGCCCAACCTCAAGCCCAAGTTCACTCCCTAAATGAGCTGAGCTATTGTAAGATATCTGATATATGAATGGCTCAAGCTTAAATAGGGCCGAAGTCAGATATACCACCCAGCCTGTCTCTACATCTAGCCTAATGCATGTTAAAACAATCTCTATTAGTCGTAATTGAAATTTACACACCAATTCCTCTCCCCCATAATTTGTCAGGTATATGCACTCAGCAATTTATTCTGAAATTGTGACTTGACACAAGTCAAATTTACGAAATGAAAAATTGTCAGATAGATAAGAATATATGGATGACCAACCATTTAACACCTACATTAGAACAAAAGGTGAGAAAATTTTGTTTAAAGAAATTAAAATAATACTTGCAACAAACCCCCAATACTTTATTCTAGCGTTTGGCAGTGCTTAAGTAGCCTAATTGTGGCTGAAGAACAACAAATAGATCCTACACCCTTTGTGTCTCCGACTTTGTGCACAAGATAACTGGATAAGAATTAAACTGATTAATTAGAGGAAAGGATTTTTAACCTATACCAGCATATGCCACCTCAGAATTAAACTATGCTCTAGCACAGTACCATCCACTCTATTATCTGTATACACTTCCGTCACCAACTCATGAAGAAGCACTGGATACCAATAACATTGATAGCCACACAAGAAAATTTCCGTCTACTCTGCTTTAGGTGAAGCATTAAAGTAGTTTAATGCACATATTCCTATAGAGAATTCACTAAAGCAAAAGTGAGCTCCAAGAATAGAATGAGATAACCTGGCCCCCTATTATGAAAGCGTCAAGAACCAAACTGCAATTCGAAGATGATTCAACAAGCAGAATGAATAAATTTTCTTAATTTCTTTAACTTATTAAAAGAAGAAGAAACAATAGACAGACAAATGGATGCTGTGCTACAAAACCCCCTGCTTAGGAGCTTGAATTACAAAACCAATGATGTATAGAACTGCAAGAAATGGGCAAGATGCCACTATTTGACATAAAACTTAACTGATAAACAGTATAAAGACCTCATGCAAAAGAACTCATGCAGAAGAACACAAAGAACTTGCAGACAACTTTGTTTGAATTTATATATCTAGTATCCATAAACAATTCCTGATTTGACCCATATGCAGATTGAAAATGAATCTTGAATGACTATAGAATAGCTAGGACCTAAGTTTCATTACAGAATATAGACTAAAACACTGAGGAATTCTAAAATAGAGAATGGAAACTTAGACTCACCATGATTGAATCAAGGCCACATCCAACTTTATCTTCAGAATGTGGATGATAAGCAAGAAGCTTCTCTACCACAGCTCTCTCATCTTCAGCTGTTAGACGATCTCCATCCATATACCTAGAAGCAGGAAATCTGATCAAATAGAGTATTGTTTCATAAAGAGTTATGAGTTTCTAGCAACTATGCTGAAAGATCATGAACTCCATTTTCAACCTTCAGTGAATATTTATCCACTAGTATCTTTGATAACTGTTGAATAACAAGAATTTTGAAAGCACAACATAATTTTTGCCAGTTAGGATGATTTACGCATGAGATGAGTAAATATGGTGAGCTTTAGAATCTTGAGATTCTTTTTTGATGACCCTCCTGGCAAATTTTGCATACATAATCACAACAACTTTGTTGATGGTATGGCTCGTATGTCATACATCTGTGGAAGGTGGCTAATTGTTAACGGTATTGTAAGGATATTTTGGGAACTAGGGTATATTATATATACTTATTGATGTAACCCTAATTTTCATAAAATAGATTACTTTACCGTCACAGTGGACGTAGGCTCATAGTCGAAACACTTTAATTCGTGTGTGTTCTTCTCTTTTCTCCTTTGATTCTCGTTTATTACACAACAAACTTCTTATAAGATCATTAATATATTAGTTCAGAAGTTGAATTACATTTAGAATGCTATTCTTACTATTTTTATTTACTTTAGTTCCCAATTTGGCTATAAAAATTCAAGCTGAGCGCATTGTGAAAATACACTGGCAGAGGCAAAAGGCCACCATCTACAATTCTGCACTTTCTTGTAGCCACTTAGGGTTGCTCCTCAAGCCACACATACCCGATAACCAAAAAAGGCCGGTTTTTAAGAAATAGAACTCCCATATTATCAAATCTTTATTCGAATGAGCTAATGGTAACAGAGGAAATTTAAAGAGAGAATTGGCCTGGATCTCTACTTTATCCATATCCCTTCAGTGTTCTCATCCTTCAACAAGATACTTTGGGCAATTCACAGAGAGTAACCAAAGGGCATGGAAGGGATATGCAACAACAAGAGCAACATATGATAGAGTGTACTTTTTCTAATGCTCATTAAACAACAAAAATCCAAGAACTATCACTTCTCTGAAAAGATTTTATGCAGTAAATATTCTTTGAAGTGATTCTCAAAGGAGATGTTGGTGGATTTTTTCTTTGTAAACAAGTATCCAGGCAATAATGAGGATGATACCACCATAACAACTCACAATCTGGAACAATTGGGATTTAGGCCACTCTATCACAATTATGCTACAGACTTGCACATACATTTCAGAATTCATTTTCTGTCCTGGTACTAAAAATGGCTTAGGGTTCCTCACATCTGATTTTCTGTCACAGCCACCTTTCACAGAATCACAGTCCCCTCTCTCATATGTCATCCCTTATATCTCATGGAAATCCAATAATCGAGATACAAAGTTCCAAATTGGAAACATAAGACAAGTAAAAATAAGATGAACCTGGTTGTGCACTACATGAGCCGATTATAGAAGGTTCTCAAAATGAAAATACAAGTTCCATTATATATTAGAAACCCAAATTTATCAGAATTAGGTATGTTCATGGGTGGATCAGGGCAGGGAGGAAGATTCCCATCCCCCGTACCCACTCACTGTAGGTATCCCATCCCAACCCCATTCCCCACTCCTAGCAATTGAGGCAGAGCAGTTTGCCCCTCATTTTTTTTTTTTTTATAGAAAAAATTAAAAATAAATCTTTTTATTATATTCATCATATATTTAATTTCATTAAAAAAAAAAAAAATTATTTCTAATATTTACAATTAATCAAAATTGAAAGCAAAGTCTATAATAATAAATAATAAGAAAAAAGTAATAAAAATAAAAACAAAACTACATAGAAAATTTATGTCATATAATGCAAAATTCTCTTAAATGTAAGAAAAAATGAAAAAAAAATTGCATCTCTAACAATCTATTAATCAAAGTTTAGATAGAAGGAAACAAAACAATGGCTAGAGTTTTTTTAGTCAAACAGCTAAAAGAAAATTTATATTATTAATTCAATAATTATTTAAAATATATTAAATTGTGGGGCGGGTGGAGTAAAAGTAATGAATCTCATTCCCGCCCCACAAAATTGCGGGTCAAGCAATATAAACTTATATGCACCCCACACACATTATTTCTTCAACCAAATCCATTCCATTAAAGCGGATCCTAACCCAGGGGTTATTTTAACATTCCTAATCAGAAATCTGGACTTGTTATAATAAGTGGCTACAATTCATGCAAGGCTAATGTAATCATTAATAACAACAATAAACAAGGCTTAAAATCTTGCCTATTAAGATGGGATTAATATTAGAAAATCTAATATTTAATATTGTCAACTCAGCAAGACTCTAAAGCATTGGATTAAAATAAATTAATATTGGGACATCCTAATCCAAATAAAGAAAGCATGTTGTACTTCGTTTATCTTTGCAGATGGCTATATGTTTTAGATTAACTAATTTCACATATATTTTCGCATAAATGATCCTAAGCGGATAATATCAATATGAACCCATAAACATTATTTATTAACTAGTTTAATCCATAAACTTTATTTAAAAAGAAACTGAATAAATTGCAACACAATTGCAGAAATCCCGAAATGATAAAGTCAGTAACGGGTAAAAAGCTAACCGGTCCGAGTGAATAATCTCTTTGGCGAGAAACATTATTGGCCCGATATCTCGAAGAATCTCATCCTCTTTATCTTTCCATTTCCTGTAGTCTGGATTGTCCCACCTCTGGTACTTGGGTTTAGGCGGTTCCTTCATCGTCAAAACCGTTACGGAGCTCTTGTCCGAAGAAATTTCATTCTCTTCCGGCTGAGTAGGCTCGGAAGCCGAGGCCGAACATAAATTTTGTCGCTGCGGCGCGAGGAGCATAGCGGCGAGGCGGAAGCGCATGAGCGGGGCGCCCCTGATAAGCATAGGAGCAGCCATGGCGAGTTTTTGGTGGAACTAGCGAGAGTAGAGTGACATCTTGGGTTAGGTTGGGTTAATCCATGGATACGACGTCGCATTAGTAATGGGAGAGTTGGGGTCCACTTATTAGTGGATTAACGGCACGGATGATGATGACGATGCTTTGATTTGTTATTAAGTTAGATTTGATGTGAATTGTGGGTTCTGGTGTGGTGGGCCCAATGGTCACCAATGGAGGAGCGGCGGCCTATATATGTGGAGCCAATGAAGGCCAAGTGTCGCGGAAGAGGGCCAAGGCCATTATAGATCTGTTTCTTTCTGGGGAATTTACTCTAACCCCCCAATTAGATTTAATGAAAACAGGTAGCCCCAACTTTTTTTTAAACTAACATTTACACCCCAGAAGTTAACAGACGTTAAAACTAAATTAACTTTAATTGATAAAATACCACTTTTACCCTTTTTTCTAATTATTTCTTTTTTCTCCTTCTTCTTCTTCAGCCAGTTCGACGCTCTCTGCATTTTGTTTTGCTTTTCTTCTTCTGCCTCCATTGTTGAAAAACCTAAAACTCCCAAATTAAATTTCTCAAATCAAAACCG
>JANLJB010004149.1:0-40172 GCA_026212285.1 Bursera cuneata
TTGGCAATCAATTCTATCTCTTTGGGATTTGGGACTTATTCGTTTAAGAAATATATGTTACATGCATGTAATGTAGAATATCAATTAGTAATAGCTCGATAGCATTTATCTTTTAGGATATCAAAGCTATTCAGAATGCGCATGTTGCATTGAATATGTAGATGATACATGGATGAGGATCAAATGATGTATGCATGCATGGGAGGCACGGCAATAATAGCCCAAGCTAAGATCACATAAGGTTGGATCTCCACAGTTGCAAGATCGCAGACATTAGAGATTAGACATCTAGACAAGGGAAACAAGAAGGAAGCGAAGGTGGGTGGGGGCTGCCCTCTATCATTGTATATGGCGAGCTAGGTAGCTAGTCTCTCCATTCTACAAAGTCCAAAATTGAAGCTTTCGCATCACGTGTGGGTCGAGTCCCACATCTCACCATCACCATTTAACGCATCACACGTGTGTTAGACACTTAGACTCATTGATGTGATGGTTGTGCTCCCTCCCACGATCCCATCGCCCTCTTCCCTTCTTTAGCTAGCATTTTTCTGAATAAAGCTGAACCCTTATCTTGTCTCCTCTTCATCTCTGATCAATTAAAAGCGAAGCCACCTATTTGTTTATATAATATTGCTATTATATACGTATATAATAACCCCTAAAATTGAAAGCATAGAATAGTTCTCAATTGATACAATATGGTATACTAGTTTGGTATTGACATGTTCAGCTAAGCTCGTTAAAAAAGTTGAATGTTCAGTTTTTCAATCGTGGAAAGATTTATTTAGAAACCTCCAATTTCAGGAGTGTCGCATCAATGCTATTTTCCCTTTCAAATAACTCTTTGGCATGCATACTGGATATGATTCCAGTCATTAATCCAAATGTATATCAGTCTAAGTGATCATAACACTCTACATTAAGGGGTAAAGGCTTGAGTTGAAAATACTAACAATTAAGTTTCAAATTATGGAAGACTAGAGGATCCATGACATTATGAAGTGGGGTCAAATTCTAAACTGGCAAGAAGGAGCTGGTGGGAATTGGGCCAGGGCACCATAGAAATCAATGCAATGAACCCAATCTGGTTGGGAAGAAAAAGGTTGTGGACCCTTATGCTGTGGTCCTTACAAGATAAGTGAGTTGTGTTCACAGAATTAAGAATGCTTGCAGTTTTATTACAAAGAGACATCTTCGTTTGTCCATTACAACTTTTTTTTTCGCAT
Organism: Bursera cuneata; assembly: GCA_026212285.1. NCBI lineage: Eukaryota > Viridiplantae > Streptophyta > Magnoliopsida > Sapindales > Burseraceae > Bursera > Bursera cuneata. The sequence goes on from JANLJB010004149.1 coordinate 1,227, forward strand.
GCCATCATGTATGAGTTGTATATTTAGATGTGCAATAACAAATATGTATTGGTGTGCGCATGGATGGATATATATGTTCTGGTTTTCTTGATAATTAAACAGATCTAACTTTTGCTGGGTCTAAGAACACAGCCCCAGCTGAAAAAAGCTAGCTATACCCCTTTAATCTCTCTAGAACTCGGGCTGGCATTTTTATTTTGTTGCTTAAAATATTTCTTAAGTTTGCATTTGTGCGAGCCCTAGTTTAGTTGTAGCTTAGATATGGCACGTTGCCTGTCTCGACAACTGTTGGAATTCATTCGATACTTGTCTTGCATTATTATTCCTTTACTAATATAAACTTGCCCTAGATATCGAATATACAACCACAGAGTCGAGAAGTAGCTAGAGAAAATCTCTCTTCCAAGATATAGATAACTTCCCGAATCCCTTATTAAATCCATTACAAGGTGTAATTAACTTGATCAACTGCTCTAGCCAATTAATTGCGATTAATAATGATATAAGAATCTGCCAATTATTTACGTGTGCATGTTATCTTATTCTTTTCCTCTTTGTAATAAAAAACTGAAAGTCCAAGCATGCATCATTGATCCAGAATATTTGCCAACCTTCTACCTTGGAATTGTCTAGCACTAACCCAAGAGTGTTAACTCTTGAAAACGAGTGAAAACGTAATATATGAACATGTTAATTACATTAACTTTCAATATACAATCTGATTCTGAAAGTTGTGAATTATATTCTTTTCTAGCTTTGTGTATATAACGATCGAGTCACAATCCTTACCAGCTGCCGAGCTAGTTATCATCCAGTGGCACAACATGTTGCTATCTTAATAGTTGCCAACACCTCCTCCAGGCATGTTAAGACTGAGAGCTTTACACCTATATGATGATCATTTATCAGTTCATGTAACAGAATTAAATCTCAAACTTGTGGAGGAAAATCAGAGATGTAACGATCACATTGCACTATCGCAATTCAATGCACAAACTAAGAGTATTCAGCGTGTTAACACATTTCCGTTCTTCAAACGTTTGAAATTCTAGATGAATTTAGCATTAGTTATGCTGATACTACTCTTCTCGATAATCCATATATCTCTTATTAATGTATGAACAATTATCTCTCGATCACAGATTTAGGTTCGGCCTCAACGAGAAAAACAGATGGAACACCTATGTAAACCAGAGAGCAAATATCAGCAGATTTTTTTATCTACAACAATTAATTATACGGCATGCATGTATGGATGAGATTCAAATAACCAGAAGATTTCTGAAATAAAATAGTGGTTATGGAGCCTCTAAGGCATGTTAGCATTAAATGTGTGACAAGCTTCTCTTGGGGAACTGGAAAGAGATGCATTTAACATAAAAATTCTGAATCTTCCCCATGCTTTTGAAGGAATACAATGCATGCAGAAGGGAGAGCATTCCCAAGTTGTTTTTTATTTTACATAACAGCAAATTAAATGAATCTGCTTTAACTAGATAATTAAGATTAATTTGATCAATTGGTTCGTTGAGGATTTAAACTTTAAAAATTATATTACAAATTTGTTATTATAGTTTACGATGGTCAACTATTCTGTAGATGAAATATAGTAACTACGTCAACTTAATTTTAGTTAAAATAATAAAGAGGAAGAAGGGGTTGATTAGCTGACCATGCACATGACATTCCACATGTCATAAATTACCCATAAGCCAATCAATTCAAGAAGGGTCCTACAAATTAACGCAACCCACATGGCTATGCCTCGCCAATGAACGACATCCATGTGGGACCCGCGATTAACATGGGCTGTCCTAATCAAACACCCTGATCCAACGCCCCAAAATTCACCCTAAAACCGAGAGTGAATCTGGTCCGTCCATTCCTGGTCCACAGTCTTCAATACCACCGGCCACGCTTGTCCCTCCTTTGTCCCGCTGAGGTAGGGCAGCAAACTACATGGTGCCGCTCATATCACAGGCAGCAATATCTGTATCGGTCCCGAATATGAATGATTTCATCCACGCGCTACGTCTGTGATTGTCGCTCGAAACAGTCGTTGTGTCAACCAGTGATTGCTTAGTTGGAACGCGTTTGCGGGTACGCGTGTGGGGTTACTTTTTGGCCGCGATGAAATTCATGCACGAAGAGAAAAAGTCACCTAGATTGTGTCCCTTACTCATCAACCCTATAAAACTCTTTTGCGTCACATCTTTCTCATCAGCACACAGTTTCCAAACTGCAGCTTCAACTTGATTATCGAATACACAAGTTTGTTCATAAGAGAAATCTTGGTTAATTTGATTCTTCTACTTCAATTCCCTCCCAGCAAGTTGTTTGATCAGATATTTGTGGTATCAGACTAGCAGTTATGGAGAGATTGGTGAATTATGAGAGTACTGATCTCAATCTCAAGGCAACCGAGTTAAGGTTAGGGTTGCCTGGGAGCGATGAGCCTGAGAAACAATCAGATCCTACTCCTAGCGTTGTTAGGAGCAATAAGAGAGCTTTTCCAGAGATTTCCCAGGAGTCTATTAGCAATTCTAGTGTGTATAACGCTGGAAATGATGACCAGGATACTGCCCCTCCTGCCAAGTAAGTATCATATTTAAATATCTTAGCATATGCATAACTGCTAAACCAGAAAAATCAATTTATCAAAACAAAATAATAACCATAAATTAAAGAAAGGGAAAGATTTATACATTTATATAATTATATATAATTAGGGTTAATTAGTTTGCAGCTAGCTACTATGTTTCTGTCAAAATTAATGATACACAAATTAACGTAAATTTGTTACATGATATGGCAGGGCACAAGTAGTGGGTTGGCCTCCTATTCGATCATATAGGAAGAACACCTTACAACCAAAGAAAAGCGAGACTGATAGTGCAGGAATGTACGTGAAAGTAAGCATGGATGGAGCTCCTTATCTAAGGAAGATTGACCTCAAGCTTTACAAGTGCTATCCAGAGCTCCTTAAGGCCTTGGAAAATATGTTCAAGTTAACCATTGGTAAGAATCAAATTAAAAAATAACCCTGATGATACATGATATATATATATATACACGCTGGTTCTGATCATCATTTTGGTTTAATTGTGTATTCTTCAGGTGAATACTCGGAAAGGGAAGGCTATAATGGATCTGAATATGCCCCTACCTATGAAGACAAAGATGGTGACTGGATGCTTGTTGGAGATGTTCCATGGAAGTAAGTTCTTCCCTCGCAACATTCCTTCTCTTAGTTGTATATATGCTCTTTTAAAGATTATATATTCTCTTTTTCGGGCCATGCTCATCAATTTAATTTCATTCTTTCTTATTGCAGTATGTTTATTACCTCCTGCAAGAGACTGAGAATCATGAAAGGATCGGAAGCTAGAGGCCTGGGATGTGCATGAATCAACAAAGCAAAAACTACCCACCACTACTCATTTATCGCAGCAAACGAAGAAGAGTTGAGTCGTACATAGAAATTTCTATGTTGGTTTCGAAGAAGTTTGGGGTGATCTCTTAGAGATATTGTAGCAGAAAAACAAACAGCTCGATGTTAGCAGATCTATCGAGCACCTTTCTTTCTTTCTTTCTTTCTTTTTCACGGCTGGCTTTTAATTTGTTAGTCTCCTTGCTTCTCATCTTTCAACGGCCCTTCAATATGGCATAGCATACGCATATCATGAAAAAGAAAGAACAATTTATTCATATATAAAGATACATATACACTGCGAGATCCAAACTGTACAAAGGAACGATGTACTTTCAACTTTCTCCCAATACACGAATATGTAACCAGCTGCAGTGAATTAAACATATATATATATATATATATATACTACACAAAGACAAAACTTTGCACCATTTTTGTGTGGATTTATGTGTCCTCTGATGATCATCAGAAGAAAACAATAGAAACAGATCAAATGCTGAATATATACACATGTTATGCTGTTTCTTTTTACCATAATTTTCCCTCATTCTTTTGATTTAACAAAGTTGGTTACATATCATGGAAGTGATGCTACCAACCCATCTCACCCTACCTGAAAAGTTGAGTAACCATTTGTCAAAATTGATGCTCGGATTTCATACATCGCATCAAATCAAAAAAATGAAGTATCCTTAAGAAAAAAGTAAAATTCAACTATATATATGTATATATTATTGTTATTATTATTTGTGGTTTATGCAAATTAAAACGCTTATAGATTCAACGAAAATTCATATAAATAGACTTCGTATGCGACGTACAAGGATTAGATCTATAACTAGTACATACATGTTTATTGCTATATATTTTTCAATTAAATCATTCAATGAATTTCATAAATATTTTATAAATATGGCTATAACCCATCTTTACATAGTTAATTTATTAAGGCTAGAAGAGTGGTTTTGCTATAATTAGTAATCTGTTTTTGCCATAATATATTATCATCTAATAATTATTGAAAATTTAATATATCACTAAAACAAAAAAAATTGGTTAGAGGATTTTTCAAATGTTTTCATAATTTAATTTCAAAAATTTGGTTGCGTTCCTTTTGCAGCTCGGTAGAAACTAGATGGCGTCAATTGAGATATATAGATTCATCCAAACCAAACTCAAATGAATGGTAGACTAATTACTGTTTGTAATTTTCAGAGAAATTACGTGCAGACTATTGCTCACAATTCGGTAGAAAGTATCGATCAATCAACAAGTGATTTTTGAACCAACAAGTTTTCTCATGACGAAATAATTGGTGATAAAATATAAATAACAGTTGTCTGTCACGATCATGTTAAAGTGAAAAAAGATGAAGTAACGTGTATGTATGCCAATACCATATACAAATTAATTGAGCAACCAAAGTGAGGCCATTACAACACAGTATCTGGAAAAGATTGAAAGCGTTGTGTGACAAGTACAGTATTGAATAATATTGAATCGGAAAAGCTAAACATGCTTTGATGGACGTGGCTACCACCTTTCAGGTTGTTAAGACATAATTATCTAGATGGTAAGTTGATTTCGTTAATCTATCGAAGAAGAGACCAGGTGCGTAGAGAGTGAGAAAGAAGCAATGTAGTGATATTTTGATGCTAAAATCAAATAAAATATTATACGGTTGATGTCAATATCCTTCGTGAAGGGCAAATCCTCGTCATCAAACCAATCTATGATTATTCAAATCTTTTCTGGAGTAGATTTCCAAGACAAGTTAGGATACGACTACATATGCCAGAAAATAAAAGCAAACCAATAATTAAACTCGTCATTATTATTGTGGTACCATGTACAGAATTCGGGTCAAACTGGGTCTCAGCATTTCTCAAAGCCAGCAATGCATTACACACATGCATGTTTGCTACAGAAGACAGGTGGATTCCAACTTGTTCTGCTTTGAGCTTAGGCAGAAGATAGGGACATTGGTTATATGATGAAATAATCAGGTTTGGCAATAGTCCTGCTATATATAGAGCAGGGGCATCAGGTTCAGATCTTATCGAAGTCATGCTTTTAGCAAAATGTGATCTGATCCTCGTCAACTGACTATAGACATCGGCTAGACAACAGCATTATTTTTTTCGATAATTTTCTTTGTTGAGCCCAATGCTTTGGACTCATTTCTAGCTTGTTTGTTAGCACGGTAGCCCATTAACAAAAATAAGGCACTAGCGAGTTGCAACATCGATCCGAGTCCAACCACCAGAAGTAGAATTAATTTACGAAATAAATAATAATAACAAATACAAGAACAATATTACAATGCCAAAACAGTATTCTTCCAAATTCCAAAAGATTCAAAAGCTCAAATAAATACATACTTATGATTTGCAAATGATGTAACTACAATCTATACAGAGCCTCTTGAGAAAACTGGAAAATAATCCCATGCAAAACTGGAGTACTAAGCAGTCTAAGCTATGAACTCACGAGCTGAAAATGACACTGATATTTGGGCGATCATAATATTGAGCTATCAAAAAGGCAGGAGATCATCAGCAGCCATAAACTTTACATGCATCCTAGCATCATCGTCTTTAAGAGTACCCATTCTTGTATCCAGTATTGCCAGCTGAGACTTCACCCAGGGTGGATTATACCTGCCTTCCACCCACAATGCTTCTCCAGTATCTTTGTGCTTGAAATCTGGATATTTCGGATTTCTCTATAAAATTTAATAGTAAACTTATTTAACAATCAGAAATAAAGCTTCTAAGAACAAACTGCAACTTTAAAAGTCAATTCAAGTATCCACATAGTGCTTGTAAAAACTTTACAAGCCCATATATTTCAATCCAGTCTTGCATCTATAATTAGGGGAAAAAAAAATCTCTCAGTTCATTAGTTCCAAAGTGGTTCACTATATACTGCAACGAGTAAATTTATTTTTATTCAGCTACAAACTTCCAAAGTGCAGAGAGATTGATTTTGACCCTTAGCTAATTCAGCAGTTTAGTTTCTTCATTCTTCGCTCAAGGTACAAAGATATGCCCATTACACAGACAAATCAAATGCAAACAATATACTCCAAGAATCTTGGATCACCATACCTTTTGATTGAGAAACCTATAAGTTACCTCAATTCCATGACCCACCCGTTTAACACCTTAACTAAATTCCAATAGCACATATCATACCAAAAAATCATTTGTACAAAACATAGAGCCAGCTCACAAAGCAGCCAAAAGGAGTACCTTGTTCTTTCTATTATCATACCAATCCACTGGATTAGCGAAAAAGGCTTGCCATAGCTCTTCAGTAGAACCCATACTATTTCCAGCATTACTGCCAAGCTTTTTACCTACAGGGAAAATTGAATTGACAAATAATACAGAGCTACCCAAAACTAAATCTTATAAAGATATGACTTGCCTGCTGTTATAAAATTAGATTCACGATCATATGACACTGCTGATGGGGAGCTTCTCTCAACAAAATTCAGTTGCTGTACAACTACCTGGCAAAGATCTGAAACAATCATAATCTATTCTGACAAGCTAGTGCAGAAAAGAAGTTGATACAAATTAATTTATGAATTACTAAACCTTATAGTAGGTCTGCTGTTTTCCATCTTCACTTTCAACCATATCTGAAACCAACCGACCAGTGACATATATTTGGTGGCCTTTCCCTAAATGCTGAAATGCAACGTGTGCCAGCTCATCCCAGAATGTCAAATTAATCCTAGAAAATATCAGTTGTCGCTTTTGGATAAGGCTGACAATATTAATTCTATTTAAAACTCTCAAGTAATGATATCTCAACAAAGCATAAAGCAAATTGACAAATACATGACATAGAATGGCTTACATCTTTAGTATGATATAGTATACATAAAATGAGGAAGCCATTCAGGCGGCATGAGAGAGGAGGGATAGCAGGAGTAATGAACCATCTATGGATAAAATGCAAGTCAGCCTACATTTGCGGTGTTCAAAGATATTAAATTAGTTGTCTAATTTTCTTAGCCATTTTCTCCTTTAACCTCCATAACTCAATCTTCATTTTTCTCTTTGTGCTAATCTATGGTCGTGCTATTTGCATTACACTCTGGCTTTGAGATTACAATAGAAGTAAATACGTAAACTGCATTGTGCAGTAATAATGAGAGTGGGAAAAAAAGAATATTCCAAAACCCAGCATGCAGAGTGAAGAGTAGTATTATAGCTACAAGTTTTCTATATTAACTTTATCTTCTAGACTGATGCGCCATTATTTGTGACTATAATGTCATCTCTTTTAATTTAGTTAGTTTGTATTTTAATTTTTAATTCATCCACTATCTTTGTGCCATGTTATTTTATATAAGTAGTTTGTAAGTATAGTGTATGGAAAAGTATAAGAAACTATTTTTTTTCTTACTTAAAAGCAAACATGAACACTGGACATGCAACTAGTCCTTCACCACAATAAAGAAGTTCACAATTGATTGGATTCGGAAAGCAGACCACTCCTAGGTAATTGGAAAATAAAGACAGAAATCCTCAACTGGCAATTTTCAGACTCATGAGACTATCTTCCTTAAATGTTTTTAAATTATAAACTCCTATTTGGTGAGACAGTTTCTTAAGATCCCATTCTGCCAATCCTCTTTTCTCTTTCTTTTTCTCTCAGCTTTATTCATGTGCTACTTGATATCAATAAAACCGAGTCATAAGCTTCTCCAGCTCTTTCATTCATCTAATAAAACCAGAAGTTTTACTCCCTTTCTTTTCATGCTTTCATCTTTCTCCCTTCAATTCAACTAAAGATTATGTTTATCGTCCATTTTTTAACAGGTTAAAGTCATATTTCTCTATGTAGTCAACTCGCCAAATGGTACACAAATTTGCCACGGCTTGAAAGTACAGACTCGTACAATATAGACCAGAAATCAACATTTACTGCAAATTATGTTACTGCAATATATGCCACTATCACTACATACTGCAATGCCCAATTAATTTACAAAATGGTATTCACAGACTAAATTATACTCCTACTTTCTTGTTTCCACAAGTAATCCAAACAAATTAGCAATTAAAATAATAAAAATTATTATAGATAATTAGAAACTGAACAGTTACGGAATATATACCAGCTAGTATCGGTGGCAGATTTTCTGACGGCGAGACGGGTCCAGGCGAGGACCTTACCAGATGGGAGGTGTTTGATTTCGACGGGGGTCCCAACCACGCCGATGAGGTGAACGGCGTTAGTAAGTTCCTTTCTCCACGGAATCTCCTGTGGTTTGGGGTACGCCACTTGACCAAAGTGATTGTCTTTGTAATCAATGGAGCATTTCAACCGAAATTTGAAGGGCTTGGTTGGGGAGTTTAGGGATGGGGAAGGAGCGGGTATTTGAGTGTTTGATAAATGGTTTCTGGGAATAGAAAAGAAAAGGTTCCTCGTTGATATTAATGTTTGCTCTACTGCCATTCCTCTCTCCCTTATCTTTCTCTTCTCTTTTTTCAGCTTCCGCAGGCGTAGCTGAGCCTGAGCCTGCGCGCCAAGCTGGGAAATGGTAAAGTGTTTATAAGCCAATTGCTGCCTGCCATGCTGTGCATAAATTGCAAGGGTTGCTCCTGTAAAAAATATCTATCGCTGGCCTCTACGAACCCAGGTCAGGACATGATTGGACTCCAGCCAGGATTTGGGCTAGCCTTTGGGCTCCTCCACTCCTGCGGTTACTGTCCCTTTTAAACCCAATTTCAACTAATTAACACATGAATTGTTCTATTCAACCCTATTTTTATTTGTATTTTGTAATTTTTTATAATTTTATTCCACAAAACACATACAATTAAAAAAAATTAATAAATCGAACAATAAATTATGATGATTTTAGTGCAAAAGATTAACAAGAAAAAATTATAATAAAATAAAATAAACAAAAGCCCAATGTACACGCCAAACACCAAATCATTTGTGACTCCATCTTCATCTCCGAGTTCAAGCATATTCTAGTGAACATATTAAAGTTTGAATATTTGATGAGTTGTTCTATTAACCCCACTTCTAAATTTGCTCTATTAAATATTTTAAATTGAGTAATTATCATTGACCACCCCTACCTTTTCCCCTTTTTTCATTCATATGGGACTTTTACCCTTTTTTTCTTCTCTCATCCTTAAGTTTTGAAAAAATACTTTCTCAAGTCCTCCAGTTAAAAATTCTGTTAATATTACTATTAACCTCCATATTCCAATAAATTTACCATTTTACCCTTACTAACACTGATTAGCACTTAAAAGTGTATGTTTATTAAGAGTTTAAATCATTGTTTTTACACTTTAAGTGCTATTTATGTGNAACACATAAAAAATAACTAATTTTTTAATGACAATATTAAGTTAAATGATCAAATTACCCTTCAAATAAATACTAATATGTGTTAATATTATCCATGAAAAAGTAATTTTAATATGTGTTAAGATAATTTGATAATTTAATTTAATATTGTCTTTTAAAAGTTAAGTTATTTTTTTATGTATGTTAGTAAGGGTAAAATAATAAATTTATTGAAATATAGAAGTTAATAGATGTTAACTAACAGAATTTTAAGTGGAGGACTTGAGAAGAGATTTTTTCAAAACTTAAGGATGAGAGAAGAGAAAATGGGCAAACGTCCCATATGAGTGAAAAATAAGAAAAAGTAAGGGTGGTAAATGATAATTGCTCATTTTAAATTCTTTTTTTTTAACTAAATCCTACATGATTCCAGAATTACCCTTTTTAATTTATGAGTGAGTTTTTTGATAAATGTTAGATGCCTCAAATTCGAACCAACGAGAGATGTGTAATAAAACAGTAGCAAAATAACAAAAATTGCATTTACAATAAATATAAATATAATGACAACCAAATAGCTCCTAAAAACTAACACACAACCTTAAACCATTAAAGACCAAGGAAATGACTTAGGAGTGCTGGTAATGAGAGAACTTCTGAAATGGGCGGTTAAGAGGACCAGGAAGTTCAGTTCATTGTCTTGTTATAGTTAGCAATGCTTGGGCTCACAAACTTAATGTGACTAGCTTTGGACAAGTCTCTGACAACTTATGACAACAAAGGGATAACTTATGACGAGTGAAAGCGATAGGCATGTGGTTGGTCTATTTGGTCTCCTTATTCTCGGCTTGCTGCAATGGCTTATTGATGCTCCAATGGAGACCTTCTTAACCTCAGAGAGTGGTATGCCTTCTATAAGACAAGGAAATAGTCAAAGGATGTCAGATTCATCAGTGCTAACCCTCTAATGCTCAAGTTGTGTTTGAGCTAAGCATTATGGTAAAAAATGTGAGGAAAGAAAAAACATAAACCATAAAATAGGGATCGCCAAAAAGGGATCTCTTATTTATGAGGCATAGTGAGATTTATGTAGGCAACTCTAACATGTGATATAGATTATGACCATCTATTATTATGAGGTATCACGATATGAGAGTAGATATAATCTTCTAGAAGATTATTACGTGATTTCAAAACCCTAATTTTAGGCAATCAGAAAGTTATCATGTGGTTTTAACTGATATTACCTTGTTCTCGGATGTAAGTGTTAGAGCTTAAATGAATCGGTGGTCCATGGACTTAGGTTCAAATTGGTATCGACTGAAGAATTTTAAATTTGTATTGACTTGAGGTCCTTGGTCTATGTCGATCTGAGGGCCTAAATCTATGTTAACCTAAGGGCCTGAGTTTGTTTCGACCTAAGAGTCAAGTTCGTGTCTACTTGAGGTCTTAAGTCTATATAGGTTTTGACATGGCCTGAAAATGTATTTCTAACTTTGTTTTAAGTGGTTATCTCTTATAAGCTTCGTGAATATGCTCTTGAGTCTTGACCTACTTTAGAAAAATGTCTTGAATTAGCTTTGCACTTGTATGGGTCGTTGAATTGAATTTAGGAGGGTGTTTTGATCCTTTTGAAAGGACTCACAAAATACCTTCTGCAACAAATGAGCAAAACGGCTTGCTTAGGAGCTAGAAGAAACTTGCACTTACAAAACCCTGCGTGTTGTTAGTACTTTCAATAAGTGTTGCTGCCTACACGAACGATAGCTATCATGGTTTCCAAAGTCCTTTTTTTTTTTTTTCGGCGTTCTTTGCCGGAATTTCTTCTAGCCAATTCATAAACAGGGGAAGGTCAATTTCGTTTGGTTCTTGCAACTAGCAAGCACAGAGCTGAAGATTCAGTCTAGCTCCCTTCTCTCTTGAGGTATCCATTGGAAAAATAAAATTTATGAAATCAATTTGGTACTCAAGAGTTTAAAATAGTACGTATATAAAATTAGTATTTTGAAGGGTTCATAACATAAAAGATCGTGTTTAAACTTCTTTACCTTTTTTTCTCCTTTTTAGTAATTTTATTTTGGGATAAAAATGTTACGTTCGGGTTAAATAGATCTACCCATATTTGATTTGTGGCTTTTCATAATTATATTTGGGCCGATCTTAACCCACTATCATTATGGGCCCATATTGAAAGCCTAATATCAACGCGGTGCGCATTACGCATCTGGTGAGGCTTAGAAGTTAGAGCGGAGGAGCTTGGGTTGAATCGTTTCCCTCAGGTAATGGTCTAACTCCCAAATCTGTGGCTTCACTCCAGCGGAGCTTTCAACTAGTCGAAAATGTTTGCTCGTCTCGCTGCCCAGCGTTTACTCGAGATCCGTCAAGTTTTCCGTCAATCTTCGCAGGTTTTCCTCTGGATTTTCTCGCATTTCTTTTCTCATTTTCTATTCACCCAAACAACTTCTTCCTTCACATTTCTCCTTTTTTTGTTTTAAAAAAAAAAAATTTAATACGCAGGTATCTCGATCATTCTCGACTGCCTTGAACTACGTGAGTTTCGAATGATAAGCTTGTTACTTATATCCAAACGCTTCGATTCTTTGTCTTCTATTAAATGTAGCTTTTTTTATTTATTTTTATTTTTTTAATAATCTTGGTGAAGCACCTTGATTCTCCGGATAACAATCCAGACCTTCCATGGGAGTTCACCGATGCAAACAAAGAAAAGGTGTGTGTAAATGTTGGATTTTGTGAATATTAGAACTGTGTAGTTTCTGTTTGTTGGATTAAACCTTATACATTGGCTTAATTACCTCATTTATTGATGTCCTATAAACATTTTGGAGATGGATTACCTGTTATCATTATGATTATTTTGTCAATCCGCATGGACCGTGCTATTCAAATTGTTCAAAAGTCGCGAGTCCGTTTCAGCTGCATATAGACTATTGAATTTATGTTCCTACGGTGGGAACAAGCACAGCCAAGTCAGGCCTTGGGGTTTTCGAGCTTGGCTTTGTTTGTTATGGACCTAGCTCACGACGAGCTCCTATTAAATGTTGGCCTCAGATTGCATGTTCAAACCTAGAGCTTGTTCACAAGTCTAACCTACTTGTAAAAGTGGTCTAAACTATCATTTGTTAGCACCCATGCCTTCACTCAACACCATTGGAGTAATCCTCCTTCCCTAGAAAGAAATAATAATAATAAAAGAATGTAAGATATGCTGATTGTATAAAGTTGCATTGCTCATCTGTATGGCAAATATTGCCTACTCTAATAAATTGATGAGATATGTATGCATATTTCACATAGATGATAAACTTTAATTATTTATGAATATGGTTTTTTTAATTGCTACCAGATGTTCTAGGATCTAGGGTTGGTATTGGATTGAATCTTTTGAGTTAATATATTTAACAGACTTTGTAAAATTAGCTAGATCCTAAAATTTGGAAGGAAACTTTCTCCATATTCTTGTTATCTTGTATGTGTTTTGTACAAGATTTGGTGTTTATCGGAGTGGAATCTGGGTGCTGGATGCAACCGTTTGTCAAATTTCCCGAAGCTAAGCTTTTGTTATGTTTAGTATGAATTTCAAACTTTGCTTCTTTTGTTGGCTTGGTAAATATTACTCACAATCCAAGTGCTGTCAAACCTGTGACCTATCCTTGTATCCAGTCTTATGATAAGAGCAGGTGCCATCAGAACTATGTGTGATTGGTTAGTGTGGACTTCAAATTTGATACAATGTTTACTATTTATTATTATTATTATTATTTTATAGATATGTGTATTGTGTTGTACATGGAAACTTCAAAGGTGCTCTAGACCTTAGGTAAAACTTAATTTGCCATCCTCTCAAGCTCACTTTATGCTTTAGTTACTTGGAGTATGAACCGTACTGATTTTGTACCTAGCCTGATTAACCATCAACTTTAGGTGTTCTAGGCATCTCATGGCATCTGCAAATTGCAATGCCACCTGATAAAGAACTAGGATTTGCCTTGCATTGATGAATTTCTGTGGCCAAACTCTGGTCTCGGCTTCACCTGACAGAGTCCAGATTGTCGTATCCACTTTTTAGTGTTCTCTCCTCATCTCTTGGATTTCTGCCTTACAAGTAGCCAAGAGTACTACAGAAGTTTGGTCCATTCTACTTGATTGATGAGTCTGGAGGAGTATTTCTTTGCTTCTGTTTTATGTCATGTTAACTAGTTTGTCATAAGCTGATAGAATATAAATAAAAAATTACTAGGTATGACCAGTTTTATCGTTAATTTAAATCAAATTGATTAACGGTATATGTCAAAATCAATGATATAGCACATCCTTGAAATCTCATTGATTTACTTGCTATGCTGTAAAGGCAACTTCTTACATTCCTCTTATTTACTTCAATGATAACAAGTAACACTTTTCTTAGTCTTTCTTCAGCATTAGTTAACAATAAGCAACCGTTTCTAATTTCTGTTCTCTTGTTGCTCCAACTTTTGTATGTGTAGGCTAAGGAGATATTATCTCACTATCCATCCAATTACAAGCAATCTGCAGTTATTCCTTTGCTAGACCTTGCTCAGCAGCAGCATGGAGGTTGGCTCCCTGTTTCAGCAATGAATGCAGTATGTTCCTCTGACTTGTTTTATATGGTTATGCTCATATATCAATATCTTTGAGTTGGTTTCTGAAAATGTATGTATATCTAGTGATACATTTGGTAGCAAGAATTTGGTTGGTAACTTTGATTATACATGAAAATCAACAAATTCAAGCTAAAATGCATTTCATCCCTTTTGATTTAATTTAATAAAAATTCTAACATGGTAGTGATTCTGTAGTGTGATTTATTGCTTCATTGTGGTCTTTAATGTGCAAGAGTATCTTGGCATTTGGATATGATTTATCATATATCTAGAATGAAGGTAATATACTGTTTTAAATTGAATCATAAACTTGGTGCAATGAAATCTCTTATTTTATTATGGTCGTTATTGATCAAGATGCATAACACTTTCAGAAGGTTATATACTTATTTGTGCAAGCTTAATTCTAAACTGAAGAAAATTTTATTTGGCAAAAACTTGTATGCAGAGATTATAGTACTTTTTAAAAGAAACAAGATTATTGTATTATGAAGATGGATATTTAGTAAATTTTATGAAAAAATAACTATCCTTTTTGTCTACTAAGTGTTTTAGATACTCCAAGATAAAATATTGCCTAACTAAATATTTGGTGTTATTATTCATTTTCAATTTTCAAACTACGTATGTTGCTTGCAAATCTAAATGCTGATTCCTTGAAACTATTGTTTTGGTGGGGATGGTACGTGCTACTGGCCTGATCCTGATATCCCAAACATCCACTCATTTTTCATATTTTATTCATCTACTAATATTGTATTTTCTTCATGTATATATCATGCTATGTGTTTTAGAATGCAAAGAGACTCCAAATTTAGCTTTTTTTTTGCTGGGAACTTCCCAAATTACATTTTGCGGGATTTGAACAAAGCTTGCAGTGATACTAAAATCATTCAAACCTGATAATGAATTAGTTTTTACACTTCATTTTCTTGTGATAATATATATTCTAGTTGTTTATAAAAGTAGGTCTCATAAACAGATTGTAAAATTTTCTCTAGAAGGTTTCGGATGTATGTTCTGGATTGTTTGGGTGAAGATTGTATTGGTGTTTCTGGCTCAAACTCTTAATGATATTCTTTGAACATTTATCTTGTCAATATGTCTCCTTTGTAGTGATTGTATACGTCTATTAATCTGTTTTAACCATATCTGGGAACTTACGTGGTCATGTAATAAAAAATGCCACTGCACCTTGTATTGCTGAAATGTTAGTTTGTGCAATGAAATTTCAAGGTTGTGTTGTTTATGAATTTTGTGTTTTTGTTTTCAAAAGGATTTGATATTTACATAAAGATATGTGGTTGGTTTTGAATTTTGAAAATGATAATGTAGTTGTTATTGATGATTTTTGAATTCGAAATGTATGGAAAATGTGCAAAACAAGAAAATATTTTTGGAATTCATAAAAATGAACACAACCTTAGTAGTTATATTAAGATAGTAGCAGGTGTTTTTCCACTTTCTCTCCACTTTCTCTGTGATATGTTCCTCTTCTATGTTAATTAAGTTGCTCAAATTGTTTGTGTGGCTGGATGGATTCTCCTATTCCTTTGGGATTGAAACAGTGTGAATGATTTTTATAATTTCGATGTGTTATTTTAATGGATGGTTTAGGTGGCTAAGGTCATAGAAGTTGCTCCTATCCGTGTATACGAGGTTGCAACATTTTATTCAATGTTCAATCGATCAAAGGTGAGAAAGAATCTTTAATTACATTCGGTTGCCATTGCATCAACCATCTCAATTATGCAAGTTGCTGTTCCCCTTCATGCATATAAACAACTGGTTTTCAGGTGGGCAAGTACCACTTGTTGGTTTGTGGCACAACACCTTGTATGATACGTGGTTCACGAGAAATTGAAGATGCCTTACTGAAACACTTGGAAGTGAAGCGCAATGGTGGGTTTTGTATAACATAGGTCTTTTGATATCTTACATTTCTCCTCAATTCAAAACCACATGATCTTTGAAATAGCATGTGAAGAGTGAGCAACTATTTTTATTTTATTTTATCTTATTTTTGCTGTGCAGAAGTAACAAAAGATGGTTTGTTTTCTGTTGGAGAAATGGAATGCATGGTAAGCCTTATCCTGTATGTTTATCTGAAATCACTTATCATGCTTTTGCTTGGAGATGATAAGTGAGTTAATGCTGGTATAGCTTACCTGATTAGCTGCTACACCTGTTGCTGCTTGTTTTTTCTATAAAGCTATATGCATGAATTTCTGGATCACCAATCAAAAAATGAGAAGAAATATAGGTTTCATATTGTACTTTAACCATTCAGATTTGTTTTAATTGAGTAATTTGCATTTGATGTGGTTCGTTTTCTGCAGGGTTGTTGTGTAAATGCTCCTATGATTACAGTGGCAGATTACTCCAATGGATCTGAAGGATATACGTATAATTATTATGTCAGTCCATTTGATAATGCATTGATCTTTCCAAGTTATTCTGTTTTTGAGCTCAAGTAATCTGTAGTTTCTGCAATTTTATGATGATCTTTATGTTGAATGCAGGAAGATGTCACTCCAAAACGAGTTGTTGAGATAGTTGAGATGTTAAGGAGGGGGGAGAAACTACCGGTAAGGAAATTGGTGGAACCTTGGGTTTTAACTTGTTGGCTATTAAGTTTTCTAGTTTGGTTTGTGATGTTATTGCCACATTGTATAATTTTTGTTCCACATTTCAGCCTGGCACCCAGAATCCACAGCGCATTAAGTGTGGACCAGAAGGAGGGAATACTACTTTGCTAAGTGAACCAAAACCTCCTCCGTGCCGGGATCTTGATGCCTGCTAAAGTTTCGATAAATTCTATCTGCAATAATGCTAAGCTTGGAATTGTCAGGCTTGTCTAGGTTGTATGCCCTTTGGATTTGTTCATCTCAACCAATTTTTTATACCTGCCAGTTTGATTTCTGGTGGACGCTTAGTTTTGTACAACGTTTTCAAGTTATGACATGGCTCAGTTATGTTAATCGGATTATTGATGTGGATGCTTTACGTGGCTGCCCTATTAAATTTGGGGTTGGTGATATGTTTGCCTTTTAAAGCTGCGAGTAAAGCACAAAGGTGTTTACAGTGATAAGAAGACGAGGAATTTTTGGGGATAGTAAATTTTGCCCCGAGGTTTGATTAAAAAATGGATCAACCCTGTGTTTTCAAAATGTACAAAATCGTCTCTGCTGACAGTGACCGGACCAGAATTCCGTTAAAAAGGTAATCTTAGAGCTGTAAAATGTCTTCAATACCCTTGTTTCAATTCTTTATATTAATTTTAAAAATTAGTAAAAAAGAATAAATTAGATTTTAAATAAGATTAATATAGCCCTTGATTGATTCAAAACCAACGGCTTTGATTTTTTAATGTTTTTTATATTTTTTTAAAATCAAACAGCTAACAAAAACTTACAGGAGAACACTCGTCAAAATCCCTTGGAAAAAACCTAACAAAACTCCTTAAAATCAACCCCATACGGAATTGTGCTGCTGTGGGTTATGGGTCGTGGCTTTGGTTGCGGCTGCTGTGGTAGGCAATTGTTGTGGCGGCATGGCTGTTGTGGTGGTTGGTAATGGCTATGGTGGTGCAGATGGGTTGTGGTGGACGATTTGGTTTGTTTCTCAACTTGGATGATGTACGGTGATGGTGGTGTGCAATGACTATCGATCAGCCTATGTTTGCATTGGCAATTATTGTGGTAGTGTTGTGCAATGGTCAGAGGTGGACGAATTAATTATTTAATTATTAATATATAATTTAATTTACTCTTTTATTTGTAAAATTTGTGCAGAGATTACGATTTTACCTCTCGGTCTGTTAGATTTAATTTCCAGTCACTACTGGCGGGGACGATTTTTATATTTTAAAAAATACAGGGATGACCTCTTTTCTTTTTCCAAACCTCATGGATTTACAGCTGCTTTATGCTTTGATAAATACGTATTTACATGAATAAGAACCACTAAAGTGATGTGGATAAGCACGATCATCTTCTCTGAAATATCAAATGCCATCACATTGAGATATTACATCTTTTGGGTTGACGGGGTTTTCTTTTATCCTTATTTAAAAAAATAAATAAATAAAAGTTTGAAATCGATTTGTCCTCTACTGCCAGTGATTTTGTCTGTTGAATTCATACGTCACTGCAGCGTATGCAAGGAACTCCCACCAAATGAGCAAATGCAGAGGATGATTCACTTTGTTGACCATTGAGAACTTATTATCTCAAACAAGAGGAAGATTGCTCTCGAACTTCGACAAGACATGGTGGTGTAATGTTCAATCGCACAACAAAAAGCGGCAGTCAGCCTCCGGTGGACTCTGCTCCCCAGTCGGCATGCCCCGTTTTAATTTTACTGAGAACACGCTTTTATTATCTCTAACGGTAAGGGCTCGACTTGCTCGTCCACTTTTTGTAGGTACATGCATTTAGATAAAAAAACAAACTAACAACAAACGAGTTGTTTAGGGTGAACCAGTAGGAGGACTGCAATTGCGAAGCATAACCGTTTATATACTTTATTTGCTGTCATATCTTCTTAAAATATGGGATAGAGACATAGAATTAACATTTCCTAACATGACGACTTGGGCCTCTTTGAGCTGAAGATTTCTTGATACCCTTTGTCCACATAACTCCTCACTTGTTTGGAGACTTGATGGCATGTTTATTCGGAGACTGGTTTTAATTAACTCAACTCAAGATAGCGACAAAATAGCTTACTTTTAAGGCCATACAGGTATGAGCTTGGAATTAGAAGTAGAATTAGAATTAATAGATGAGATCTAGTTCACAGAATAAATTTAACACCGAACCTAGCCCACTCATCACTCTTGTCTCTCTCTAATGATTTAATCCTCCAATAATGATCCAGGAGAATTGAAAAAGAAGTCAAATTACTTTATGAAACAGAACCCACGCGCCCCAAGTAAAGTAGCACTATCATTCTCTATTGGACTGCAACACCAATAATTTTTCAATTCTCATTTGTCAAACAACCAAACCAACCATTATCCATTCTACCTCTTCATTCCATCTCCTCTAAATACACTGATACTAATTTATATACTTATCCATTCCTATTAGGAGGAGGGCCCCACATTCCACTAACATGAAAATAAAATAAAAATTAGAGGCCCACTACAAAAGTGCTTCCATCATTTTCCACCACTCCCACCATTGATGCAAAAAAGCAGAGCATATCAAGTGAGCTTTGACAATTCCTCTTCTTTACTTGAACTTGGCAAAGACATTACGGGCCTGCCTGTATTCTTTTAGGCATTGACATCGAACCCTGTTTGACAAAAGTTGTAAAGAAAGGAAAAATAAAAAAAAAACAAGGACTATGGCATCTGACTTTGATTGCAATTTGGACCGAGTGAACAACTTATTTTGAGGGGTTGGTTGGAACGGGACAAATACCGTGTGGGACCCAAGAAAAATTAGTGAACTTTGGATGGGACCACGGGATGAGTACCCTTTTCCTTTTGCTGACGTCTACGAAGGAGGATTTGTCTCGGACTTGACAATACCACTATCCGGTGGTTGTGTGTGGTAAATTGCCGTGGCCAATGAGATTGGCATTATGCAAAGTGCCTTTGATTGAAGAAACTGCATGGCAGCTCCCACATTTTCTTCCATCAGCTTAGCTACCTGTCGTTCTGTGCCATCATTTGACCATTTCTCCCAGGCTGGTTGGTTTCTTCCACCCTCACCAGACTCATCCTGAACAAACACAAAACTTAACTCACTAATTGCACACCGGAAAAGTTATAAAACTATCCTCCATTTATAATTATTTGTTTACTACCTCAACTGATGATAGTGGGATGTCTGTTACAAGTGGAGCCACTGCACCAGCTCCGCCCAATCTACTCATGCTTAAAACCTGTCAATTTGATTAATAAGAGAAAGCAATAGGAATTTAAACAATCAAAATTGTCAAATTCAATTTCCTAGTGAAGCGGGGCCACACCTCTGTTCAAATCCATTGACCAGTCTACCCACTATTGTATTATATAAGCATGATTTACCTTTCAAGGACTTAACCTTATAATGTGATACATGCCATTGAGGTATTCTATTCTCAATGATTGATTCATATTCAATGAGGTTATAATATATATATACTATATATAATGGTGATATCAATAAGGCAATATTATTAATGGTGATGGTTAACGAAACACAACCAGTACGTGTGGCTCCTTGAAACAAAATTTCAAAAAAGATGGTTACATCAAAAATTTCAAGTAGAATACATGTGAGGCAATAAATATAATTGACGTGAAACATCACTATCAGAATCTTATAAACAGTTAAATCAACATTAGATACTTGTCTAAACAGGATGGAGATAGGACTCTTGATAAGTGTGGCATTGGTCATGCAATCAGTTGATTTTCAAGCAACACCTAAAAGATGCTTAATTACAAATTATTGCCAAAGTAAATGAACATATTGATAAAAGCATTTATAAATGGGCATTAGGCATATAAAGAAAGCAAAATCTTAATACTTGAAGTTTAAGTTATCTAAAGCTGAGCTAAATGATTAAAGATTCAAATCCTCCTTGACTTATACACTTAAAATAAGGATAGAATTAATGTGAGCCTTAAGCGTATGTTTTAATGTGATAAAACAACAAAATTTGATTGCATAAAATATAGTATATGTTTTTTTTTTTTAGTGAAAATATAATATTTAACATAGTCAAAACTTTTTTTTAATAAGGATTTGCTTAAAACCATGTAAGTAGTCAAAAGGAAACAAGAGTATATTACCTTAACTTGAAGCCTGAGGAACTTCACATAATCCACAATTTCATCAAGCATAGCCGCTCGATCAGTCTATACAAATGAAAATATTTTTAATATCACAAGGAGGAAGAAATGACTATTCTGACGTAAAACTTCTTCACAATTAACTTTACCAGAAGCCTCATCCAATATATCTATTATCACAAATCACCACTTCCCAACCATACTCATAAATAATATAAATAGTTATCCAGCTGGGTGAAAAATGATGATGGACAATAAAGTCAACAGCTTAAAATTGAGATCTCATACCATCCAATCCTTTTACAGATCATTACCACATAGCAGTTAGTTTTTCCTCTATGAACTCTTCCGCATTTTATGTCCAAATGAACATTTATGTGTTAAAGATATACTAGAGTCGCTTATCGGACACAACCAAATCATTTTTCTGAAAAAGCCAGAGTCCCAACAGTAGATAGAAGAAAGAAACAGTCATATACCCACTTTTAATGCAGAAAGTGGGTAATTTTTACAAATAGCTTAGGGGGAGCCTCATGTGCTCTTGGTCAATGTGATTCTATGAAAGACTATATTACAGAGTGAAGAAATGCACTCCAAAAAAAAACTCAGTTGAGCTCTGACATTATTATCTGATGCTTCAAATTCTCTGTTATTTAGATTAACAAGCATCTAAAATATAGCTCTGAGAAAAAAGTGAAGGGGAAAGAAAACAAGAAGAGAAACAGCTGATCTGCAGAAGAGGCTCATAATAACTGAAAAAGGAGGAGGCTGCCAGTGTTCAGTACATAATGGAGTACAAAGGATTGAAATGTTATACCATTTATTTCTTTAACTTCTTTACTTAGGGTACCTTGAATTCTTTTGTCAAGGAGACTGTTCCTTTCCATCTAACTTAAGGAGAGAGGAATTCAGTATTTCCTTCATCTTCATCATTTCTTACTAGAAGAAAATTTATTATAAGAAAAAATAACCATAAGTTAAGGAATAGAGTTCCAAAATAAGAAATAACAATAACCACAGAATGCTTGTGTCACAAAGAGAGGAAACAAACAATTTTGCGAATAAATCAAGAAACCATATGGAGAAGAGGCCTTACCTTGTTGACACTCGGAACTAATTCCTGCAGAGCCCTGATTCTTTCCGCAATTCTTTCTCTCCGCAGCTGTAATGAGAGAAGAAAATGGTACAATCACTAAAGAAGAGTGGAACAACTAATGAAGTCTGGAAAAGTCAAGTAGGTCAAGGGAAAATAGGACTGCAAAGCATAACCTCACAAGTGAGGTTTTAGAACATCATGACTAGCAACTTCATTCTTCTTAATTGGAGAAGGATCCTAGTGTTAGACAACCATAGCAAGTAACCCTTGGAAAGAGAAATAATGGCACACATCTATTCTACACTTGCAGATTAAATGATCACTTCCGAAATGAATATTATGAAAATAATATGGCTGAATTTGCTCATTCCTAAGGGCTAGGGTGATGAAAATTTTTTGGGTTTCATATATTCTTGGGCTTTAAGCAGAGAATCTTTTTGCTAATTTATCAAGGAGACTACAGAGGGGCTCATCAGTGTAGTTTCATTAAAATATATAATTTCAGCACTAACTAATAATCTACTGGCCATGTTCCAAAATAATTAAAAATCCTTAGCATTGATTATAATCTCATGCACATGTACACATGCCACGCAAGGAAGAGCCTAGTAAATGTTCTGTAGTTAATTGAATAATATAAATATAACTTGAACACAACACAGATTTTTTAAAAGATCTCAAGACCCACAAAAGCATGGGTGCAAAAATCTATTGGAAATTATATTTAAAAATGCATAACTACAAGCATAAACACTTATGCCATGAATTTGAAAACCAATTTAAGCATATAATTTACTTCTCATTGCGAGGTCTTAATCTACCAAACACTTGCCTATCCTCATAGTTATTGAACATTCCATTATTTTTATGGTTTCAGAACAGGCAGTATGTCAATGTTCTTTCAGATATTCTTGGCTGTTATGTTGGCAAATTACAATAATATTACCCGTTCAGCAATGCTGTGCGGATCCGTGGCCTGTCCTCTCCTAGCTCGCACCCTAGGACGCATCGTTGGAGGATGTGGAGCTGCAGGAACAGGTGTGGGCATTGGTTGGCCATGGAAAACCTGCAAAATGTTGGTAATTTCATCACCAAAGTCAAATTTGACCCCCTCCTCTGAGATGAGCACAAGAGATATACAAAGGAAACAGAGAAAAGCAGCTTATAGGTGCTAAATAGTAAGAAGCGACAAGAACGGCACATTAACTAGTGAAATTGATGAGAGTGAAAAGTTAAAGCAAAATTCAACAATGAAATTGAAAATGATTCAAAGAGAAAAGCAAAAAACCAGGATGCAGTGAAGAACCTCACTAATATGTCTTTGGATTAGATAACAGACACAAGTCGCATTACCAATGCTTGTTAAAACAAAAACAAGACTGTCAACAAGGAGGAGTTCACATGTGTCCAGTAGCTAGAAAGTACCTAATAGAAAACTCAATCAACGTCCCAGTATGTTGATGGACTTAAAATTTTTTATTTTATTGAAATTTTACAAACGTAACATATCCTTCCCCAAAAACTAAAATGCTCAACCAACACAGTTTGGGGGAACAGCGTAACCATCCAACTCTTAAAAGACAAATTCATATAGGTAAATAGGGAAATTTACCCCAAATGCGGTACTTCGTGGCGAGAAGGACTCATAAGTTTAAGAATAACCCGAGATCACCCTGTCAATGTGAAATCCTGATGGCTTCCTAAACATTATATTCAACAAAAATCCTAAAGATTCAACACTAAAGCAAGAAAAGTGATAATCTGGGTAGCTACTATTGCTATAACCAACATGCGAGAAATACACATCGCAGTCATCCCTAAAAATTGTTTATCATTTCTGGAGCATTTTTTTTTTGTCGTTTTCCTTGTCAGATAGACACCTTGGAATCTCATAAGTCTTGGCAATAATCTTCAAAACAAAACCAATTGCAAGTTTCTATCAAACAAAACAATATTAAATATTTGAAAGAAAAAAAAAATCAAACATAAAAAAAAAAAAAAAAAAGCATGTTCATTGCTCACAAGATTTGAACAATGCCCAAAGAAAATGAAAAATTTAGTTGTGAATTGGTGAGAACAAATTCCCACTCAGTCGACTCAATTAAACAAATCCTAACAAAAGCTAAAACTTTTTTTCTTTTTTGATAAAAGGAAAAAATTTAGCTTACATTTTTTACAGAAGAAGCTCTACCATCAACAAGCTCTTCGCGAAACCGTTTTCCGCTGCCAGAAGCTTCCTCGGCTTTCAAGAAACCTCCTTTACCTTGTTCCAAGCTCAAGCCCAAAGGAAATACCTGTCCATGAAACGGAGCACTCACTCCGCCTCCTCCAACTCCAAGTCCGGCGATGTGACCGGAACCATCTCCGGAACTGAGCTGAAGCATCATCTGCGAGGCAGCGGAGTTAGTAGGCAATCCGGCATCGGGAGGCGTCAAGCCAGAGTCAGCTGAAGCAAAATTCGGAAAGCCGAGGATTTGTTCGAGGAAATCGTCGGCTGGGGGTTCATTGGGGTTATTAGCCATGAGTTGGACTCGGGCGAGTCGTGGATGAGTTATGTGAGGAAGCTATGAAAGGGCATCTACATGCAAAATAATTGCTAAAGAGAAAGAGGAAGAAGGAAATATATATGTATATATATATTTTTTTTAAATCTAAGTTTTGGAGTTTGCTTAAACTTAGCTTTCCTTCTGCTCTTCTTTCTTTCTTGCTCTACTGCTAACTGCTAAGTACCGAAAGCTAAGAGACAAAGGGACACCAAAAGAGACTGCCTTTATCCTGCTTAAAAATGTTCTACTTTGTCTAAAAGGGTTTGTTTTTCCTTCATATTACATCTTCTACCCCTTCCTTCTTTCTCTTTTTCGAAACGGCACCGCTTCTTTGCTCGTTGTTGTACTTTACTTTTACCCGCCAACAACCACCACCGTTGTCACCCCACTGGCTGCCTCCACTTGTAATTTCCCATATGCCACTTTTTTCCATTTCTTTTCTTTTCGTTTTTTACTCCCTCCCAATGCCAATTATAGCAACCGATGAGGTTTAAATAAGGTCTAGTAGTATCCAGACCAGACTTACGATAAAACTTGAGACTCGAACCTTACTCTTACGAGTTTAGGATCCATGCCCTCCCATTCAAGATATTCAAACAAATGGTTATTCTTAGAGCATATCCGAAAGACACATACATAGTTATCAAAATTTATATTTTTTTAATTTATTTTAATTATTAATCTATCTACAAAATTATATTAAATTAATTATTTTACTATATTTTATAATTTATGTAATAAAAATATAGTTTTTAATATAAATTAATGATTATAATAAATAAGAAAATACAATTTTTTAGTCCTTAGGACAAACATTAAGATTACCGTTTAAAAATAAGTAACCACGAGTTCAATTATCAAACATAATTTTATTTAATAAAATATTATATCATATTGTCATATTTAAAAAATTTATTCTGTTAACTTTTATATATAATTTTAATAGGTTAAATATAAATAAAAATACTAAAAACATTGTTGCAACATACAAATAATCTAAATTAACATCCTTGAATATAAAAGTAATATAATCTAAAAATCTTTAACAACTACTAATAAATTAAGTCGTAAATCAAAACCGCATAATTTTTTTATAAATATTAGTCTAACATATATGACTAAAAAAAGTCTAAAAAGATACCTGTATGAGTAAACCATAACATAATGCAAATAGACTATCATAACTTATTTTATTTTATTTTATTATTTATTTAAAGTAGTATCCAAATCTTGCTCATTAGGGTTTGGGTCCTTGAATGGGTCTAGTTGTCATCCCCACTCTCAATATTTTTCTTTATTTCTGTTTAGATTACCTTTGTAGAAAAAAAAAATTAACAATCTCAATAATCCTTCAAATGTTAAGAATATAAATCGGTTTAGGGTATTGTATATGCCATAATTTATGATGAAATAAAAAATTACATGTAAAATTTTGCATCAAAAAATATAATACTTGATAATGAAAGAATAATAAAATTTACTCCATATATAAAAACATGAATATGATAAAATAGTGTTTTGAAATTTAATAAAATTTTAATTTCTTTTAATTGTCTAACCATATCGTTAGATGTGTTAACAGAAAATTACTTGTCCGACATCCATTGTAATAGATAATTAATCCACATCTATCATATATGATGATTTGATAAGTATAACTCATCGATAACTTGTTAACTGGTCAATTACGTACTTTCAATTCAACTTGATTAAACAATCAAATAAAATTTTTAACCTTTAAAATTTTAAAAAATAAAATAAAAAACCGTCGACAGAAGGATTATGTAATTAATTCTATAAAATCTTTTTCCCTATCCACTATGCCTCTGATTTGAAAGGTGTTAACAACAAAACTAGTTACAAGAATAGTAAATATAAAGGATGATGCTAACGTGGCATTCGGTCATGGCACGGTTGCTTTATTGTTAGTTCTAGTGATTTGATGTTTTTGATTGTCAAAAGATTTAAGGATAAAACCACGTAATACTTTAGAAAAAGTTGGTATGCCATTGATGGCTCACTTTCAAAAGGATCTTTTTCATCATTCATTTCCATTAATCACATATCCATATTTGAATATGAGGTTAAAAACTTTCGGTTTGGAATTATTTCTGATTAATGTATATGTGATAAAGGGAAGAACTGAAGAAGAACACCTTTAGCATGCAAATAATTGTTCAGCACTTCAGCTTCCAGTTGCATTATTGCCAGGAGTGGAACTGTTGTAGTTTTTTTTGGGCCTCCAGGAATCGCCTTGACCGAGAATTGGACCCCTGTGGAGCTCATACTGACTTTGAAATCGGGCCCGTTGTAAATGACTCATATTCACAGTAATGCCGCTTGAACCACTTTGAAAAATTTGTAAAAATAATTAAATTTACAAGAATGTATTAAAAAATAACTAAATTTTTTTAATAACTTAATTAACGGGTCTTATAAACCAATCCACACTTAATTAATTAATTTAATTGATAAAGTTATTTATTTACTGAAAGATGTATGATAAATTGCCGCACTGAACAAACCTCCTTTAATCAGCTGTAGCTTTACTTTTTAGTTAAAGTCAGGAATGGTTTGGTGGTGACAATCATGACGGCTATGATGGTTGGTTGAGTACTGGATTTTGTTTCTAAAAATAGCATTGAAGTTGGAACGGTTCCAAAACCAATCCACTAAAGCGCGACACAGCCGAAAACAACCATTTGCTATTCAAAGGCTTGTGCGTAGCGTAGGTAGTCACTACTTAAACACTCACACATTGCCCTTGATGACGCAGCACCCCAACTCTTTTCTCAACACACACCCATGGCTACTCTAAAAGCGCCAGCCACCTTCCTGCCTCTCAAGAACCCAGACGCCCTTTTTTTCACTCGATACGCCTCTCAAAAGGCAACTCTTTCTACTCGAAGATTTGCTCCTATGGCTTCTCTCACCACCTCCTCTTCTGTTGGTCTTGCTGAAACATTCACCAGATTGAGAAAACAAGGCAAAGTAAGCTCTTTTTTTGTTTGCATTCCAATCTCTTTAATGTTTTCTTATTTTTGCTCTGGAGGTTCTCTATTGGGTATCTTTCGTTAGCTTCAAAGTTTAAATGGATTGCTGTTTTGAGATGAATTATGCTTTCGGAAAGAATGAGCATAACTTGGGTGTTATGATTTTAGAAGTTTGTTTGTGAAATGAAAGGTTATGTTTTGGATTTTCATTTGATATTTGTCTGACATGTTTACCCTTTTATGCACTTTGTTTAATATTCTGAAGCTGAATTGAGGGGTTTGCATGTGTGTGTTGTCTATGAGTAGTTGTTTATAAGTGAAATGATGACTTACAACATTCTGCAAAAAATGTTGTGTGTTTGTATTTTGATTTTATGGCTACCAAACAAATTTTTGTTTTTTCTTAGTTTAGGTTGACACCATTTTCTAGTGGTAAAGATGTAAAGCAATGTCCTTGACCTCTCATGCGAACATTTTTTTTATTTTATTTTTTATGCATAACGCTGTTGTCTGACTAAACGAATTGTGGTTTTTGTGATGGATTGATGTATATGTTAATGTTGCCAATTTTTTAAATACTCTGCTTTTTCAGTCTACTGAGTTTATAAATTGCCAACAGTTGTGGTATTTACGAAAAGGGTCATTAAGATTGAACTTCAATAAGAATTATCCCAAAGATAAAATGTAGCTGCACGTGTCTAGATTTTTTTGAAACTCAACTATTGTGCTTTTGGAGATAGCTCTGGAAACTCAACTTCCCTGCCTTGTAAAATATTTTTCAATATTGTGAAAATGCGACTCTCCTTTAATGCATTTGGTTTCTCATTTCCGAGAACTGAAAAGAGGTTCATTTATCTTATAATTGATTTCTGAATAAGATTATTTTACCTAAATTTACTTGTGTTGAGCCATTAGTAGTTTCTACAAATGGATCAGGGTTTTTTTCACATTAGATTGACCTTCGTGACTCTTTGTGAAGGTGGCCCTTATTCCTTACATCACAGCTGGTGATCCTGACCTTTCCACAACTGCAGAAGCATTGAAGGTGCTTGATTCCTGTGGGTCAGACATAATTGAATTGGGTGTTCCATATTCTGATCCTTTAGCAGATGGTCCAGTCATCCAGGTTTGCAAACAATACATAGTTTGTTTATAGATTGTTGTTTTAAATTATATTATTGACAAATATTATTTTTTAGGCTGCAGCAACACGTTCCTTGGCAAGAGGGACCAACTTCAATGCCATTATTTCTATGTTGAAGGAGGTAAGAGTATTATATAATGCAATACTACCTGCCTATCACTGAATGTGAGGCTTCTGGAATTAGATTGGGGTTTTTCTTAATTCATGTACATCGTTTTGGCGTATTAGTTTTATCTATATCCGATGCCGTTTTTAAGTTTTATTTTGACTGTATGGTATCATTGTTAACAGGGTAAACTAGTACTTTTCTGGTAGTTTTGAAAATCTTGTATTTTTTTATAGTATTACATGTTTTCAAAAAAGAAGATCGATACTTATTGCACAATGTTCCATTCCCTATAAAATTATTTTTATTTTTTAATACCTAGAAATCCCTTGACCTTTCTTACTTGTTCACTGGGTTATAAACTAAATAATCGTATATGTATACATGCAGATATAAGTACACAGTATTTCTATGATCCTATCCATGAATCATTGTATTTGTTTATTGTTTTTTGAGTTAAATGTTATTATCCTGATTTGTCTGTTGACTGAGCAGGTGGTTCCACAATTGTCTTGTCCAATTGCTTTGTTTACATATTACAATCCAATTCTTAAGCGCGGAATCGGGAAGTTTATGTCCACTTTGAGAGATGCCGGTGTACATGGTAATGCATATTATGCTTTGCATCAGCTTTTTCTCATGAAAGCCAGTGAAGTGGATGTCTCAGAATGTATGCTAGTTGTTTGATTTTTTTTTTTTTATAAAATGAAACGAAATTGAAAATAATCATGTTTTTAGTACTAAACTACTGGCCTTCGTTAGAAAAAGATGCTCTGCAGGCTATTTTTCTTGGTGTATTTTTTTTATATTTCTATGTATTGTCCCTCTTCTTTTTCTATTTCGTAATGGGAATATGTCAATAATTTCACACTTGTCTGCAGGACTTGTTGTTCCAGATGTCCCTCTGGAGGAGACTGAATTTTTGAGGAACGAAGCCATCAAACATAAAATTGAACTGGTGTGTCTACTTAGAAATGTTACTTTTCTTGTTTTCTGAGTTATGGATAAAGCCGTTCAAAAATGATTTTGCTTGACTTTTGTATTGTTTGAAATATGTGACCTCACATTTGATCTTTTTAAACCCGTTTTGCAGTGGATGAGCTATGCTTTTCACTTTTCCTTATAAATGCCTAGTTTATCATATATATTTACTCTGATGTTGTGATTAAGGTACTACTTACAACTCCCACCACTCCAACAGTTCGAATGAAAGCCATTGTTGAAGCAGCAGAGGGATTTATCTATCTTGTAAATTTTTTTTTTTTCCTGAAATTCAATTTCTTTATCATTTTGTATATTGCACAACTTGTTTATTTATTATTTTTTTCTCCAAGAAAGGTAAAGGTCTGACAAGATTTTAACATTTGTTGGAGATATAGGTAAGCTCAATTGGAGTTACAGGAGCCCGTGCATCTGTCAGTGACAAAGTTCAAAATCTTATAGAGGAAATTAAGCAGGTTTTTTTCAGTCTTTATAATTGGCCAAATGATGGAAGGGTCCAAAGACATTAGATTCATTTTAAAATTTTCATCATCAAACGAAACAACTGCCACCTGTTATTGCTTGGGTTATTATCCGGATTTTATGCTTAATATTACATAGCTTTTGGCAATCATTAGAAATTTTTATTGCACTATTTGCAGTGTTGTAGGTTCATGTTCCATTTTACTGGATTCTTAAGTTCCATTTTATAAGTAATATGTCAATGTTATTAGTCACGGTTCTCTCATTTAATATTGGTATGTATTGGAGGGCAATCCATAAACCTAAAGCTACTTGTTGAAGAAGATGATTGATTATATCAAGCTTTTCTATGACAGGCAACGACTAAACCTCTAGCAGTTGGCTTTGGGATATCGAAGCCTGAGCATGTGAAACAAGTAAGGCTTGAAACATAATCCTCAGTTGCTTTCTTATTGCTTGCATATGTCTCCATGTATATGTTATCAAATATAAAATGTTGCAGCTAGCGGAATGGGGTGCTGATGGTGTGATAGTTGGAAGTGCAATAGTCAAGCTACTGGGTGAAGCGCAATCTCCCGAGGAAGGATTGAAAGAGCTAGAAAATTTCACAAAATCTTTAAAATCTGCATTACCATGAGAAACAATTTTGTGGGATCAAATCAAGGTCACAACTCGCGTTTTGAACGCTAATAGGCATTGAATTCAGAATGGAAATAAATTTTCTGTGAATTTATGATAGTTGTTAGTGACTACTTTCGTTGTATCAAATATTATTTTACGGTTATTACTTTCGTTGTACCAAATACTATTACATGGTAATTACTTTCGTTGTACCAAATGTTTTCAAGCAATGATTTTATCTATTATTTATCATATGAAATGTGTCAAAGGAGAAACTAATGGTCCCTTCTGCCTCTAATTTAGCTGTTGCAGCTGCACCCAGGTGATTTCTCAATCCTTCTCTTTTATTATTCCATCTGGTATCTTGTCATGCGTTGCGTGTTAGACAACATTTATCTCGGTCGGGTTAAAAAAATCGAGGTGAAGTGAGCAGCCTTTAGCTGCAACCTTACCTTACCTAGATTGCACGTTATGTGGCATCGTCAGCTTCCAGCTTCCATGGGCGTTTGCCGTTTTTACAATAAGATAACAATTTCATATTCCCCCGCCTCAGCCCATTCCCTCGGGCTTCAAGCCTCACAAAGCTTCAAACTAAGGTTTTTTTTTTGCCTATTTGCACGTTGTATAAGCTCATGCTACAACAAATTAAGTACGCCACCACCGTACAACATATCTCCGTTGCATAATAGAACAAAGTTTATAGAGTCAATGATCAACATGTACCCTAGCAATCGAGTTTCTTACTATCAGAAAATGACTTGAATTTTCTTTGTCAAATTGTAATTATTGTACATATACAAGATGGCATTCAAATCCTTGCATATTCAAAGCTTCTCCACTCTGTTTCTTAAATACCATTTATGAAGAAAAAAGATCACAATTCACTCCAAAGTGATGGTAGACTAGAATTCACCACATCTCCGTTTCATAATAGAACAAACGGAGAATGGTGGCTCATAAGCGACTTCACAAAAACTAAAGAGGGAAGGTAATTTACTGAAGTATCAACTGTATATCCATGCTTAGCGCCTCCCTGATGCCACTGATTCTGCAGAGAAGAGGTACTTGACCCGTGAAAGAACTGAATCATGTGAAGGATCATATGGATGATCCTTAGAAGGAATTTCCAAAATTGCTGGAACTGGTTTGTTGTAACTATCAACCAGAAACCTAATCATATTTGCCACCTGAACATCAAGGTCCGAGGTTAATTCACCATGCCAAACCAGAACTGAAAAAACAAGGCCAATGAAAACTACATGGTCAATTGATTTGTACAGCAATTTACTACTGCAAAAAACCTTATGGTGTATAATAAATCAAACAGCTCAGTACGGATGATCATAGTACAGAATAAAGTGACAACTTACATATTGGCTAATCAGCACTATTGCAATATCTTCCCTGGAAGTGAACTCTTTAAATGCATCTTCAATTTGTTTCACAGTTGTTTCTAAAAGCCATAAAGAAAGGAACAAAGTTCAACAAAATGCAATTTAAAAGTCAACGCAAATATAAAATTTGCTCTGTTTTGCGACTAAAGAAATGGTGGACTAGACTTAGACAGATAAGAAAGGGCCTATCAATATTAGAAAACCCACCAGTTATGGTTAAAGCTGGTTACATAGAAGTTCTAAGAGCATGCTTTGAGTACCCATAACATGTAATAAACAAGCAGATTTCTGTAACCTACTTCTTTAAGCTTATGAGTACCCAAAAAACAATTCCCACATGTCCGTAAGGTCATGAAGATTTATTCCAGTGCTGGTCCAAGCTGAAACAGGATACTGGGAGGGTTGTTTTGCATATGATGCTACCCTGTAGTGTTTCAGATAAATTGGCTATTTTTCAGGACTTCAATTAAAGTGGTTGCATTTGTCAGTCCACAACTTTTACCATTACACCATGAAATAGCTGATGTAGGACCATAAGAGAATAAGAAATGGGGAAAATTGGTAAGGACATAGAGATTTGGGATAGAAACAATCAGTCAAATTAAACAAGAAAAAATATACCATTACTTTAAAACATCCTTAAATTCATGGATAGTATATGAAAGATCCAGGTTCTTGTGAGCAAGACATATTGGCTATGTAGATATCTGTGGCTTTGACTAAAAGATTCCAACTAATATCCTAAATATTTAAAGGGCAAGTAAACAAATGGTGAATTTGTTGCATAGGGTGCAAAAATTGATCAGAAGACAATTATGTGTAAAATTACTTCTCGTCAACTATGTGGGTCCAATAAAGAACCAAGCAATAAAGCATTCAAAGTTCTAAAACATACTTGGATCGACAATAAGGTAATTTGTCTTTCTCCGCAAGTCAACATTTCCCACTCCAGCAAGTAGAAATCCAACGACAGTGTCCTAAGTTAAATAGAATACAAATCAGACATGCTCCAAGAAATTGAACTTCGTATTAGTAAAATCGACAGCTATACATGTCCAAGGAATAATATAGGAGAATACATTAAAGAATAGCATCTAAAACATGTCTAGTAAAACCATATCAACAACAACAATGCCTTGATCCTCCCAACAACCCACAAGAGCTAGGTAGGGTTTCTTTCTCAAGAATGACTACCCAATTCATAGAATAAGAAATCCATCAACTTGTTTCAAGCTACCAAACAGAATATAGAGAAAATTCAAAATATATAATTCGCAAATAATCAACACAAACTGATGTATTGTAAACCAGTTAAGCCTCAGGTAAACATTCTTCTTACCTCATCTGCAATCATTGCAATAAGCGCTGAATCAATAGTACGTATTTGAGCTCTGTTTGCCATGCTACATAACCATAACAATGAAACAATAAAGTAAATAAATAAATAAAGAAAACTAAATTTATGTCCACTCTTTAGTACATTAATATAAGATAATCAGGCAAAAGATTTTCACTCCGATCGGCAATCATCACGCTCCATTGAATGATCAATTGTACATATGTGAAACATGTATTCATGAATCGTTTGTTAATGACATGTAAGCCATATGCGGATACTGGTGATAGAAAAGAAGTATTTAAATAGTAATTTTAATTTATATTTTTTATAAAAATAAAAATTTCAAAAGTATATATAAGTTAAAAATTATGAGCTATCACTTCGTCCTCCTGCTCTGCCATAACAAAATTATAATCGCAGTTGATTCGTGTGTTTGAGCACGTTAAGTGCAAGCAAAGACGAAGTACTATGCATATGAAATAGCAGATAGAAGAGAACTGAGTACCTTTTAATTCGAGTAGAAGTTTTTCTTTCTTGATTTATGGATCTGTCTGCTACTAAAAAGATGCTTTACGCTACACTAGAACTTGCCAGAAGATTTATTTATTTATTTATTTCAATCAGTTATCTTGCAAAACGCGCCGTTTCAGATTCGCATTGTTAGTTGAAGGTTGAAACATGTAAGAAAGAAAGGCTTAAAACGACTGCGTTTTTTGTTGCGATAAAGAAGATGAGCATGATATTTTTTTTGTATGATTAAAATTCTGTTGCAATNGCAATAACTATATCCTTTTTTAACGATCTTCTCCTTAAAAGGCAAGTTTGAGAATGCTTATGGAATACAAGTAATTTACGTTATTTGAAAATACCTTTAAAATTATTTTTAAAATAAGTTATTAAAAAAATAAATTAGTTTTATGAAGAGTTCTAAAAGGATATAACCCTTATTTTTTTAGGGTTGCTTCTTCTTCTATAATATAAAAAATCAAAATTATCCTTATAAAAAATTTAAAAATATAAAATTTATTTATTTATTACTTTGTATGTATTCATTTAATATATTTTTATGAATTTTTAAATTATGTTATTTAAAATATATATTATAATTATAAATTTATTTTATTTTACATGTATTTATTTAATATGTTTTTATGAATTTTTAAATTATTNTTATAGATGTATATCTATTTTAGAAATAAAATATTAATTTTAAATTATTTTTGGGCATTAGATTAAATTAAAAAATAATTTAAACTTTGATTAGCCATATAATTCATATATTCTTTCTTTAATTAAGTTTTAAAAATATTATAAATGTTATTATTTATATAAAATTATAAATTATTTGTATATAAATTATTAGAAATAATTCAAAAAAATTGANTTGTGAAATATTAATAATTGAAGATTATAACGGTATAATAAACATATCTATTTTAATCATTTATATATAATAAAAGTAAAAGCAACAACAATCTCAGACATATCTATCATACTTTTAGAAAAAACAAAGCATTTTTTAAAAGTTGTTTACCAAATACTTCAAATTTATTTTATTTTATAAGCTGCTTATTTCTACAACAAAGCAGTACTACTTATTTCTGCAGTAATAACAATCATAAACAAGCCCATAGTTAGTAAAATTTTATTTGATGAATAAAAATATATTGAATAAAAAAAATTTCATAATCCATTTAATAAGATTTTATCAACTCAAATTGTAGATAATTGATTGAAGTTATATAGATATAAAATTATTATTAATTTAATAGATTTGATTTTTATTTATTTGGTGGGTTTATATCAATCAATCCAAAAATACTTTTTAACATCTTTTATTAAAAGTCATTATTTATGAGTTATGAAAATAAGACATGTAATCAATATAATTACTTCCATAGACAAGTATTCGAGTAGATAATAGCAACCCGCACTTGTGTGTTACGAAAATTTCATTAACGCAAAGTACAAATTGGTTGTGTTAGATACATTTTTCTGTATTATATTGAATTTTGGATTTGAATAGACCACATTAAATGGAATAACTTTGAATAAGATATAATACTATAATGAATTACTATTAGATAAACAAAATTATAATACAATCATTTCAAAGATTAAAACTAATATAAATAAAAAATAATAAAATGATTTTAATTATTAATTTATATTATTATAAATTATTTTTTATCAAGATGTTGGCCATATCGAGAAAAAAAAAATATATATATATTAGACCTTTTACTATCATCCTGCAAAAATCCACGGAGACACACGGTTTAGATTTTGCTTAATAATCGATCTTACATTTTTTTTTATGCATAAAACACTTTTCCACGCCAAACCAAACACTCGACAAGTCCGAAACACAAACATGACTTTTAATATTAGAATAATTCTAGACCTACAATGATTTTATTTAATATAATTCATACAATTTGGTTGACTGATTAATTTAAAACGTCTACAATCACTCTTAATACTATCTTATACCAAATGTCAAATATACCCATTATTCATTTCAAATTCTACTAACTCAGTTTTCTCATTAATTTAAAATATAATTTCTTTTTTGGAAACCGAGGTGTCTGGGCCAGCTTACGCACACCACGATTAATCTTCGGAGGAGACTAACACAACCACAACTCACTGTCACGGCCTCCCACTTAAATCATGATATAATCTAAACCATTATAGGTAAAATACAAATTTTTGTTTCAATTTTAAATTTTAGAATTGTGATAGGTAAATGTTTTATTAACGAGAAAATATAAAAAATCTTTATGCTAAAAGGGTATAATTGAGTTCCCAACTCGATACTAAGCAACGACAACATCATTCATTAAATAAAGTCACAACTATAAAGGCATAAGAAATATTTACAAAGCAAAATCATAAAAGTAACATGTTTGTGTCTCCCTTCATAACTAAGTGGATTAAGTGACATATATCATGCTTTCATTGGCCCATATCCAAAACGTGTCAGACGATTTTGGGAAGGGGGTAAATACATAGACACCCCTGAGGTTTAGTCTAAGTAACAAACTCACCCCCGTTATTCATAAAGTAACATAGACATCCCCAGAATTGGAAAACACGGGGGTCTTGACACATGAAAATAGGGGTCTTAATGTTACTTAAAATATCAAAATAGGGGTCTTTATGTTACTTTATGAATAACAGGGGTGATTTTGTTACTTAGACTAAACCTCGGGGGTGTATAGTATTTACCCTTTTTGGGAAGGTTACAATGACAGGTAAATCAATCGGATATGTTCGTGTCCTATTAATGATCAAGATTAAAGATATGTATAAATTATTCTATAAATGATTTTCTTTTCATATTGAAGGGTGATTGAATTTGAGAACAACAAGTATGGGAACAAAAAACAGCTTGAAGACCTTTTTCTAAAAAAAATATTATTCTTTTATTGCTTGATCGTTAGAAGATCAACACTTGTAAAACATCTGACACCCACTGACATTGTGTTTGTCTTATAGCAATCGAAAGGTTAATAGAAGTTAGAGAATCAAAGTCAATAAACTAAAACGTCGACGGATTTCAACCCAACTAATATTGAGAAGACCATCCTCACCAAGACTCATGTTAACTCACTAGTTGAAGTTCATTATGTGTTTTTAGTTAAAGAATTACCTTGTACTGTGTCCGTCCCTAGTAGGTACTAATTTTCAGCATAAACAAGAACTATAATTTATTTTTAGAATTATTAGTATGATTATCTAACATTTAAAAAAAATGCATTTAAAATTGGGGGTGTGAAAATATTTTTTGGGTTTATATACTTGACATAATTTTAAGGGAAATTCAAACAATATCCCAAATTAGGGATTTAGTTGCAAAAATAGCCAACCTTCAAAATTAACCATTTTCCTATCCATTTACAGGTGAATGATCTAAAATACCCTTTATTTACATATAAACACAATATAACTCCCTACATAACACACTCACTCACTCTTAATTCAACTCTCTCATAACCCCGACCCAACTTCGAACTCCCTCACACACACTCTCTCTCACAAGCACCGGTGACTGACGACGGAGATAAATTCAAATCAAAGTGTTTATGGTGGTGGGTCCCTCTCAACAATTTCTTTGTGTTCGTGTATTTGTTCAAATGTGTGTGTGTTTGTGTTAATTTCAGAGAATGAAAAATGTGTTTTTGTTGGTGTTTTGCGTTTGTAAAATAATGTTTTTAGTAAAAGAATGAGTTGTGAATGACTTGTGTTTGTGTTTGCGTGAAAGGTACTCGATGAAATACCTGTATGTGTTTGTTGGGGTTTGCAAATGTGTGTTTTTGTGAATGACTTGTGTTCCCATAATGAGCGCTCGGTCCTAGCGCAAAGAGCGTTCAGTCCTGGAGATGAACGTTCGTTCCTTGCACGAGGACCATTCCATTTTGTTTTTAGATAGAGTAAAATAAATAAAAGAATAACAATTTTTTTCCTTGTTATTGTATTTGTGTTTGTGTTATTTTAATGTTATTGTGTTTGCGTTCATTAATAAATAATTAAAATGAATTAATGAGTTATTTTTTTGTTTTATTGATTTTTGATAGAAATGGCAACAACTCGTCAAGTCACTTTGAATATGAAAACAAGATTCAAGAACTATTACAGTGGCCATGCTACAAAAATGTCAAACTTCAAAGCTTAAAACTACTTAGGAATAAGCTTATTGTAGATAGCAAGACTTATTATGTATGACATGTTTCAAGCACTTTGTTGATATTTATTATTTAACGTTTCTTAGACATTTGGTTCATGAGATATTACTTATAGCTATTGAGATAGTTGGTCTAAAAAATGAGATGTTGTTTTTCATTTCAGGTGCACCCGATGCCATAGACATGGCCATAACCACCAGATATGCCGATTCCTAATTCCATTAGACGGCCCTAGTGCATCTGCGCAATGAGTTTAATAATATATATTTTTTCTGTATTTGGTGTTTGACCATGTAAATCGTATAATTAGTACTTATTTACATCGCGTGCATGATATGTGGTGCATTGAAATTTTACCC
>JANLJB010004150.1:0-34681 GCA_026212285.1 Bursera cuneata
TTTTGCATGCAGTTGGCTTTTTTTTTTTTTTTTTTTTTTTTTCGAGAGATGCATAAAGAGTTGTATATGTGTATGTTGTCCAAATAATGTTTTCCAACAACGCTGAAATCATTCTTAAGTATAGATTGGGTATTTAAAATTCATTGGAAACTGGTTAATTTGTTGTCTTGTCGCCCTTAAATTTCTAGGTGTTTTTTACTTCTTTTTTAAATTGCCAAATGCAATCATATTCATTGAATGCTCCTATCGATTTTCTTGATATTTTAATTAGTTGAATGAAGAGTCAAAAAATGCAAATTCAGGATCTAATGATCACATACTTTTTATAAATCACAAGCTATGTTTCAATAAATAATATTATATATGTACTTCTATTCATATATTGTTTAATTAAAATGGTACGCCATCACTTAACAATGACCTGATCAGCTAATAGAAAGAACAAGATGCAGTAGCACCATCTCAAAATTCTCTCTAATTAAAGACTACTTCAGCTTTCACTATGATCTGTTAATTTCTCTTCCTCATGAAGATTTTTTTTTTTTGGGTCATTTGAATTTGTTGCATAATGCATGGATAGTATATGAAATTTGTTGATATATCTGCTAATTGATTAATTATACCATTTAATTTCATTAAAATCTACATTCTTCAGTATCACATAAATTTATTTATGGATCCAAAGGTTTAAGTACGGTATGAATTATTGTTTGCCAGATATTAATCAATAACCTCTACCTAAAATCCAGAAAATGGTTCTGATAAAGACATGGCTCTGCCATTGCCAAAACCTTCAATATGCATTAATAGTTTCAACAATATTAGTTGAAGTTTGAAGTTTCTTCTAGCTGTCTGTGGCTTCACTCCTAACAAACCAGTAGACTTTTAAATGCAGATTTTATTAGGTGTAGCTCATCAGGCTATCACAGGAATTGCTCTTACCCCTTTCAACAAAATTGAGCAATACTAAATTTTGTTTTGTCCACAAAAACAAGGGAATGGTTGGAAATATCATTAAACTTAATTATATGAAGCTAAAATGAGTAGAAAAGAAAGATTAAATACAAAATACACATGAAGTAAAAAGGGATCAAAAGGCAAAAGATACATAATAATGTGGGTGATATAGATGTGGCTTATTTTGGATTTGGGTGGACATGGCCCAATGGTGAAAGAATAAGATAAGATAGCCTAGATGCAAAAGCCCTCATATTAATTATGTTATGATACATCTGGCTTTCCACCTCTTCTATTGGTGAATTCATGTGGCAAAACTGATTAGGAAGTTGATTGGTATTTGCCACTTTCTTTGGCTTAGAATTTCATTAGCTTTCCATTATATTCGCTAGGCTTGACGGTGATCATGCAAAGCCTTGGCTATAAATAGCCATTAAGATGTACACTGTTGCATAAGGAACAAAGCAGTGAAAGCTTGACTCTCTTTATCTCCAAATTTCTTTATTTACTTTAGTGTTTTGCTTTCGCCTCGATGTTATAAGTTCTTGCAATATCATACATAGGATGAGAAAAGATTAGGGAATTGAAGATAAATATGGGAAAGGGAGGCCCTTTGAGTTAGAGTTAGTAGGTACATCGTGTAGGAGAATAATTCTGAAAATAAAGAAAAGCTAAAGGAAAAGAATATACAAATTAAAGTGTGTGTCTTTATCTGTCTATGGAAAAGCCAAAAGATCAGAAGAAGAGTAGTAAAGGAGAATTTTAGAGGATGAAAAATCTATCCTTCTTTTCCTCTACCAATGGAAAAATCTAACCCTATATATCTTGATCTTTCAGTTGATGGTCTACTTTTAAAGCTGATCTCATCTTTCACCTAGATTAACTTCTCCTAATGATCATAACTTTGTGTTGACTTATATTTACTTAGAAAAAAAAAAAACCATTTCAAATGATTTAATTTATTTAGATTTGATGGAAAATAAGAAAAACCAAGCTTCACCAATATTACGTACTTATGAATTCATCGTAATAATACCATTATATTACTTTGAAAAATGTGTTAAATTAATTTTTTCACTGAATTTAATAAATTTTATAACAATAATAAAAAAAAAAAAAGGACCCATAAGTTTGATGATATGGAAGATCGAGTTGGGGAAAGAACAAAGATTTGGACATAGCCATCAATTATAGAGAGCAAAGTGGACCTTTATTATATTCCCTTCTCGCTGTCCTTACATGCTCTTCTAATATTATAGTCGGAGAGAAGTTGCAGTTCATCAGTTTCTCTCTTTAATTTGTTTCTGACAAAAGACCAGAAGAGGAAGAATTTCAATTAAATATTGTACCTCAAACAGTTTCACAAATCAGGACAATAGAATTTTGGATCTATAAGGCATATTTTTCACTGTTTTAACAAAGCTCTATTGAAGATATATCTACTCTTTTTAAAATCTATTAATTATAAAGCTGATAATTAATGTTACATCAAATTTTCATCTAATTTATTTTTAGGTAATAATTCATACGTCAAATAATTTTATATTTAAGTACAATATTTTTGCTTAATCCTACTCTGAACCTCTTAGTATTACAAGTCATATTAGCCCATAAATATCTTTCTTTCTTTTTTTTTTTTTTAATAAAAAAAATGCAAAGTATTTGATATAGACAAGGGAGCTCTATTTAGGAAATTTTATTTGAATTTTCAGAATTTCATTATTTTAAATATTTTATGTATTATATTAGAAACCATGGTATTATGCTTTATTTTTATAAATTTTTTGAATCGTATTAAATTCTTATTATTTTTTTAATATGATTCTAATCTAATAGGATATTGGTGAACATAAATAGCACCTTAATTATGATTGTGATTTAGACATGATTATTGAATATTGAGAATATCGTTTCCTTCTATATTTTTACCCATTTCTTATTGGTCTTTTTTACATAATTATTATGTTATTATCATTTGATTTATTTTTATTTCTTAAATCGTTTGTGTCATTTACATCAATTTATATAATTAATCAATTTATTAAAAAATGTATATAAAATTTTGTTTTTCTACAAATCCTATTTAAAAAATTGATAGTCTTAATATGTGTGTCTTACGTTAAGACTTCAAAAATATGAATTTTCATACTTAAATCATTAGTTTATCTCGAAAATTATATTAAATTAATTATTTTATTATATTCAATAAGTTCAGTAATAAAAAATATAATTTTTAATATAAATTAATGATTAAAATGATATAAATACACTTGTTTAAGGTCTTAACACGTATCTTAAATGCACACATTAAAACTATCTTTAAAAATTCACAAGATTCTTGGATGGGACAAATCAATAATAATTTTGGATTTGATACTAAAATTAAAAACTCAGCCACGTTATTTTAAACAAGAATTTAATCATGCATTTGTAAATGGTAGGTAGATATGAGGTTGCTATCAAAATCTTGTAATATTAATCTTAGATAATAATTGAGTAATGAATCGTTTGCGCATCTCCTAAAGCTGAAGGCTTTCAGTATATATATATTTATTTATTTATTTATGTCACCACACATGCCATACCCAACTTTAGCCTTCTCTCTCCTTCAACCTCTCCTCACTAACAGCACTCATGCCATGGCCCCCAACACAAAATCCCTCCATGCATTCTCCATATTTCTACTTTTCTTCTTATTTTTATCGAATTGCGATGCCACATCCATGTCAGACACTACATTAAGAACACAAAGTTGTGCATATCCTTGTCTACCTCCACCAATGCCCACCACAAACTGCCCTCCACCACCACCCTCAACACCACTTGCTCCACCATTGCCTCCTTTTACACCATTGCCAGATTGGCTTCCACCACCAGATG
The DNA here is from genome assembly GCA_026212285.1 of Bursera cuneata. NCBI lineage: Eukaryota > Viridiplantae > Streptophyta > Magnoliopsida > Sapindales > Burseraceae > Bursera > Bursera cuneata. Next base: position 3,838 of record JANLJB010004150.1, read on the forward strand.
GCGGGCTCTGGGTGCCTCCGCCGCCTAATCCGATATTGCCATACTTTCCATGGTACTACAAGTATCCACCTCCTCCGCGGGACTACTCCATGGCAATGTCTCTCAAGCAAACCATGGTTATGGTTCCATGCATAATCTCGGTATTGTTATTTTATTTTGTTTGTTAAGGTTTCAGCTTGTTATTATGTGAATCTCTGTACTACGAATCAGCAATGGCTACAACAATGTGGTAGGGTTGGTAATTTACTTTACAATGTTAGCTTGTATTTCCCCAAAAAAAAAACTCTTTAGATACTCAACATTCTTAAAAGAATAATTGTCTGCATTGTAAATTTTAGAAGTCGCATCTACGATGTGATATTGAGTTTCTCTATTTAATAGAAGAATTTATATGTGGATTAATAAGGGGAAAAAAGCAAGACAAAGTTGAGAATTGTTAAGTTGTAATTTTATGTAACAAAGCAACACGTCGTGATTATTATTCTAATATATATATATATATATTGGGATTCTTTAATCATATAATGACTGTAAGTCTCAACGAGGCCGTCTCATTTTTACTTCGGGCCAAGGTTTTGTGGTCCGAAAGATTCTTCGGATGGAAGGTTTTAGACCAACCAAACACCAGCTAACTTCTCAAAATTTCATCCTGCGTGTTAATTTTTCATAGAAAGCTTGTGTGCAATTAGCATAGTTTCTTTAATGAAGTTATTCCCTCATTGAATTGGAACTTTATAGTGATTAGTCAGGCACCATAGATAAGGTTATTGCTTTAATTTATTAACCACTGAATTGGAATATTCCCCCAAATTTGGATATGAAGTATGATAATGCTACTTTAGTAGAAAAAGACGAAATGCTCTAATAATGGCTTTATATGAGAGAGCACATGATGAGAATAAAATCTTTCACTTTCCTCAGAAACTTTCAAGCCCAGATGTCAACATAAACATAGACCTACCAACTACTTCTTGCTAGTGTCAGTGCCTGTCACGCACCCACACTATGGTAAAACATTTTTATTTTTATTTTTTTTCTTTAATCTAGAAAATATCACGTATAAAAAACTTCAGTTTCCAGCATAATGAGTTCACAAATGTAATGACTCGGTACAATGTGTAATAATAGCTATAACCTCTTGAGTAAATGCTGCATATATTCCTTCGAATCCGCTAGTTATATGTATACTCTCAATCTAAAATCTTGTCTACTTACAAGAGAGCACCAGCTTGCTGCTTCATTTCAACCCAGAAGGCAAGGTCAGTTATATTCAAATTTTACTATTGTTGCTCCCCGAGGAGAAAAGTGTCGTAAAATCCAGCAGTTTCTTTACACAGCACTGCAATCTAAAGCCTTGATGGTCCTTCGGCGCCACATTGCCGTATCAGGATCGAAAACCAACTCCCAAGTAGGCCAGTAGTGCAAATCTTGCTTCAATGTCAAAACTCGAGGCTTTCCATTCAGGTGGATTGTCCTTACACGAACAAATTCTCCGTGATCTATTTCCTGAATTATTATTCCCCCAAAAAAAAAAAGAAACATTGAAAAATTTCAAATGAGCTACCTCTAATCATTTAACTCCGGGGATTCTACCCAGATCAGTCACATGGTGAGATAATCAAACTTGATGCTTTCACAGGAAAAATTCACATATAAATATGTGTGTGCTGAAGTGTGTCAGCCTATGAGGGTAGATACATAATAAAATAGATCGAAAAATTTCAAATGTGAATGCTACTAACAGCAGACATACCTTTGTCACTTTGACGAAGCCATCTATATCAGGAGTTGGCTTTCCGTTAACTTCTACTATCCATTGAAGGGCATACAAACCATATCGATGTGCTGGACTACCATGACACCACCTGATAAAATGGACCAATTGTCACTATCATACTAAATAACCGGAACTTCAGAAAACTTAAGAGACACAGCACAAAGTACAGGAGATTCATTTGAGGAGAAAAAATTAAACTAATTTAATTTAACAATGATCATACAATTACAATCTAATATAAAGACAGCTACTAAAAATGATCGAACACAAATTACGTTGATCATACATTTACAGTTTCTGAACCTGAAATGCAGACCTGCCCCAGCTTACAAACAATTTCCCAACATCCATTTGTAAGACCTCTATATGAAGATCAGCTAAATATATCACTAGCAAAATTCTAAGGCTTGATGTTCCTCCAGGTCAAAATAAGTAAATTTCTACACTTCAAAAGCAAAATTCTTACCGTACTACATACACCCCATGACCTTGATCAGGAAGAAAACCCAGAGCACGCACTGCTGAATGAGGATCCTGAACAAGACAACCACACCAATTTATCAAACGTGTTGTGCCATTTCCATCCCTGAGATCTGTTCCCACCTTAATATCAATTTCACAACCCTGCAAACCATGTAGTTCAAAGTATACTGAGTTTACACCCAATACAACAATGTAATGCTAATTTAAATGAAATATTAGGGTAAATACCTTAAACTTAATACTTTTTCAACTGACTGACTGAGAAATGACTATGGCAATAAAGAGTAGAAAACTAAAATCAGAATCCAAATAGACCAGATCTACTTCCTTACCTGCCGAAGAATGGTCATGTCCAGCATCCCATCATTTTCAGAATACTTGTCCAATGCTTGACAAGCATTTTCAATGTCAAGGAAGCAAGTAACTGGCTGTTTATTGACTGCCAACACCATGTCACCTTGTTCAAGTAAATTCTCAGCTTTTGATCCAGCCAAACAACCTTTAACACGTAAAACCTGTCTTCTAACTGGATCCCTCTTGACAAGAGCCTACATGAAATATTGATCAACAGCAAACAACATGAACACTAATATAGCCATAGCCAAAAATGACAAATTAACTATAGGATCTGTATAGTTCAAAGGAGGCATTTTGAACTGTTTTGAAAAAAAAAATTGAAATATCCCGTTGTTAATATCACATCGTATAAGAGAATTTTTTAGGCAAGGGCAACAGCAAGGTAGAATTCCTTCATATTGGATACAAAAAACAAAATATCAAAGCATGACAGAGAAAGCATACTTGAACCCAATCATCACTCAGACCAAAACTCCGAGCCTTCGAAAGCAGAGTAGGATATAGCTCAACCTCTAAAATCCTAACAAGTGGCATTGGCCTTTTGACACCATTTATGAGAAGCGATGGCCCACTTGCTCCAGATATTATTTTGTCAAGAACTTGGCTGATTGTATAAACTGGGATACCTCTGACAAATTGATGATCCTCTGAAGAACTGCAACCAAATTTTAGCTGAAATTGGAAAGTAAGCATCAAAAAGACTGCAATACAACAACATTTTACAAAAAGTTAATCGAAGTAGAAACCTGAGTTGAAAAGCTTCCCCATATAGCTTGAACCCTTCCGCTCTCATCAGTTAGCACACCCGAAAATGTACTACCGAAGTCTGAGATATATCATTTAAGGACTAGTCAACTAAACTGAGACCACTTGTCGGAAAATAAAAATTTATTTTACACAATGCTAACTCTCTTACCAGTATCAACCTCAATAACTTCCATATTCATTGCTCTGTATCTTGGACAATCGGCTGAGCTGATATTCAAGGCCGCACACGGGTTGGTGACAATGGATTTCCTAGATGTTGCTTGTAGACTTCTACTCAACCCCACAAGATATACTGAATCTCCACGGCGTAAAGCGGGCTCTGTTTGAGAGAGTATAAACATAAATACAAACTAAAGCATAATAAGGAACAACCAAACGACCCCACTGCCCCCCTACCCAAGAAAAAAAAAAAACGAAGAAAAGATCCATTCCTTTCTCATTGCACAGCCAAGAAGAAATGGGTTTGTCACGAATGTCAAAACCAAAACAGTACGTAAATAATACACATAACTGCGACATCATATAGAACATTAAAATCTTAAGGATAACAAGAATAATTACCAGGGAGGAGTTCAGCAGCACGAACCACCGCGGCACCAGCAACCCCCAATGCAGAAGGGTCATATGCAACAAGAGCAAAGTTGTGAACAGGATGGAGAAAAACCACCTGCAACAAAAAAAAGGCAACTTAATCAATACCAAAATAATAACAATAACAATAATCTACAAATTAGAAGTTTACTTCTCCCGGTATTTCAATTGGAAAAGCAGCAAATGACAGCATCACATCTGATGTAGATATTGCAACTGTGTTCTTGTCAACTGCAACCAAGCCCATGCTTTGAGAATGATATATAATGACCCCAGTCCCAAAAAAATGTTGTGAATGGACACCATCAATCATACATGACGGTGGCACATGGACCTGCAAGTATAACAATCAACTTATTCTACTTGAGAAGATTAATTGGTCTTTCAAGCTCTCTCAGAAAACGAAAATTTTATAGATAAACTACTATTAATACCAAGCAACAAGATTCTTTGGCCAAAAAAGCTAAAAATCATTCGTTATATTACAATTGATCATAGAAGAGGTCTTAGAACTTAAGCTGGTAGCACATAGGCTTTATAATTCATATTAAGAAAAAATAAAAGTAATTCATATTTAGAAAAAATAAAAGTAATTTTACAATAAATAGTAAGTAAAGAATAAAGAAAAAAGAATATAATCAACCACAAAGAGGGATCATAAAACCCCAAACCGATTGGATCATTTAACATTCAACATGCAACCAAAAATATTACTTTATTTTCCCCAAAACAGAAAACACTATCATTTTATGGTTGTGCAAACGTCAATTGCAAAGAGTAGACAGCTATCCAAAGCAATCATGATGCAAAACCTATGAAATATTACCTCAAACATTACAAGGGTGGGCTCTATCACACGTTCTGCTAATGAAGCATTTGTTGTTACTGCAGTTGCACCTTGATAGTCTCTTGAACCATCATTTTCCATGGTACTTGGATCCACCATCTTAACATCTCCACTTTCATGCATAGAACAGTCAGAAACAACTCCATCAGCCAATGCACAATCTTCTACTCGTCGTTTCTTTCTCCCGCTATCAGATTCATCCTGAGAATGTAATTCCACGGAAGCATCTCCATAGGCAGTTTCCATACTAGTAACACCATCACTCAACCCTTGGTTGTTACCTTGATGAATATGTTCCATATGCCCGGGCTCACCACATAACATAAATGTTTGACTTGTTAAGCCTTGTCCTGTACCATTGGTAGCAGAAGCTGCCAACAAAGACTCAGATTGAAAAGCTGGTTTTGCTGTCCACAGACCAGTACTGTCATCACGAATATATATCTGAGGAGGGGCATACCACTCATGGCGATCAATCGTGACAAGGACAGACTGCAATCACTCGAAGAGCCAAAAATAAAATTAATATACCCAATTACTTAAACTGATTATGTTTGTGCGTGCACAGACCCACAAAATGAACACCATCAACCGCTATAATGAACAGATATGTCTTGTCAGATTAAAGGATTTAAGACCGGAAAGAAAATTAGGTAGAGTTGTACCATGAGTTAATCAAGGCTATAGATAAATGATAATCAATAAACAAACAGCACATAGTTGAATACTCAAGGGAGGACACACGAAAATGAGTTACTTAGTAATTAAAAACTGGTATAATAAAATGGACCATTATGTTTCTAAAATTAGAAAACTACCAACTTTATTCCTTCAAATATAGCTATAAAAAGAACTAGAAGAAGATGTTCATCAAGCAGTTAGGATAGGTTTGACATTGTATATGCGGGTTATGGGTTACTTTCATAGTGCTCATATTTTAATTCTGCATCACTCAATGTCTTTAGTACAATGACATACATTTGTTTCGTAAACATGGACTACCGGTTCACCCTTATTCTTGCTTCACATCAATGTATAATGTTTCTTACTAGGGAAAAAAATGCATATTTAAATAAAAATCTAGAAGTTACAGAGCATTTAGTAGAGTCACAAACAGTGTAATTATAAATCCTTCACAGCTTGTCAAGTCATTTGGAAGAAAGCACTCTTTAATTGAACAATCATCACAACAGAGCACAACTGCCACTTGGAGACCATCAAACTGGAAACAAATCCTATCTAGAAACTCTTTTACTAATCTGAGGTAAATTGAACCACTTAATATGATTCTAATCAAGTCATAATAGGAAAAGGAAAAAAAAAAAATCCAAGCGTGAGGTGTACATTCAAATTGTGCTGATCTTCTGCACATACTAACGAGTGACATCCCTTAGTCTTTGCCTTATCTCAGTCAACATATTCTATATTTAAAATCCCACAAGTAAACGCCAAAAGCAAGGTAAGGGTTCTACTGGTTATTGTCACAATAAAAGTCAAATGGACCTCCATGTAAAAGCAATTAGGCACATTATTTAAGCACAGCATTGTCAAATGTCAAAGTGATGGATAGTTCTTTTGTAGTGAATATTTGTCATAGACAGCTAAGACTTGCAGGTTTATGGACTTATTAAGCCTTCTCTTGTACCTACGGCTGTATTTGTTTATGAATTTTGTATTTTTGTTTTCAAAAGGATTTGATAATATATGCTTGATATTAAATTTTGAAAATGATATGTTGTTGATGTTGATTTAAAATGCATTAGAGAATGTGCAAAACAAGAAAATGTTTTTTGAAAACACAATCAAAAAGAGCATTATAGTTTGTCTTGTTTTCAAGGTCTTCTTAGTTTTAGTGTGCACCAGCCACTCCCAGCAAGAGTATATATACAGTAGGAGAAAAGGAAGGGGAGTATGAGGTGGACAAGGAGGAAGACTAATGGAGAAAGAAAAATCTTGCTATTCAACATCCATTTCCACTGAGGAAAGCATGTTCAGCCTCGGTAAGTTCCTTTGGTGAGCCTATCTTTACTCAGGCTGTAGTGAGACAAGAGCCTTCATATTGAATATCAAGATTTCTTTCTGACAGTAGAAATTTTGGGCAAAAGGTGATAGTCTGAGTAAACAGAGGCCCATGTCTCACTACAGCCTAAATCCATTCTCAATTACCAACCAACATTACTTTGGTGAAACAAACCCTTTCAACCTGAAAGAGGTCTGGAAAGGGTTAGAAATCGTCAACTTACAAGTTTGGTGGCCCAGATGTCCACTGTATACACAGAATCCTCCCTGAGAGGGGGGACCAGATGTCCACTATCAGCCTAAAAGTCACAATGATCTGTGCACATCAATCTACTTCATTGTCCCTCAGCTACCCTCAATTAAAAATTATTATCCATTAGCATAACAGAATTTCTTAACTAAGCAGACAATTAAGAGCAAATTCATCAAACAGACTAAGCAGAACTTTAGTGTACACGCATGGGTGCCTTCGGCAGTACATATCCACTTGGTGAAGAATGATGCAACAGTTAGTTGAGATTTTATACCTTCCTGCGATGGCGGTCCGTATAGCTTATATATTCTAATGGCACTCGGGCACCCCTAGCCAGCTTAGATAAAACTGAGATAAGTTCCTCGAGTCGTGATATCTCCTGACCGGCAAATTTCTTAATAATAGCATGGCGAGGAACGCCTGCTCTAAATAGCATATATCTGCAAGAGTAGACACACTAGTTAATTTATTATTTTCTTAGTAAGAAAGAGAAAACACAAAGAGAAGCAATACAGAATTTTTGTTATCAAAAAGAAAAATAAATTAGGAAGCACATCAAAAAGATAGATCATATCAAATAGTCTCTAGCCCTTTGAATGATATTAAATGAGATTACTCATTCAACTATGAACTGATTCTACAACAAATTAAGTCATTAACTTGATCCTAACCAAAACATGACATGTAAACAGAAGTGTGAAATGATTTTAAGATGAAAACATGAGAAATACACAATGCACGCTAATAAACAAAAGAACAAGCAATAAACCTCAAAAGCAATATTTCTACCAGTAATGTTCAAGGATTATTTAAAATGTAATGGGAAGTTGATCCACTCTATAACCAAAATAATCATAACAGACTTTCTTGTCCCTTAAATAATCCAATAATGAACAGTAACAAAAACTGCAGAAAATAAACTTATGCAAGCAGATAACAAAACAATATGATAATGAGATAACAAAACTAAAAATGCCAACTTAAAAGCAGATAGAGATAAACTTACCCAGGTTCTGAAACGTATACAAGACCACAGGGAAAACGAAAATTTCTAGCCTGTGAAATAGGAACTACATTAATACTGTGTCCTTGTATTCAAGCACATAAAACCAAACATAAATCATGTTATCACATAGGCCATGTCTGAATAATACAAAACATGAAAAACAAGCCAGACTCTGACATACTTGACTATATGATCCAGTCAAAGGTGGCACAAAAATAAGGAAAACACAAGATGATCTTTCCCAAGGAGCCAAACCCAAAGAAATGCAGCGAAGAAAAAAAAACCCAGAAATATGCAACAAGGAAAGCTCTAAGCATCAATTAGACTAAGTTTAGCATGGTTTTTTTTGGGTAGCATACACCCTCTCCCTGATTCTAAAAAGGAAAAAAAAAATTTTAAAAATCCTAGAAATAATTACTTTGCAGGAAAATTTTACAACCATCTTCTCATTTTCAGCTTCAATACTCCCATTTCATCATTGACACCTGGGAGGGTCTTCAACAATTCTAAAACGTGTATGGCTAAAAGTACCCAAGCCAAAAACAAAAACTTTTCTCTTACACTAACTAGGAATCGGAACAAAGGTGAAGGTAAAGCCAGATCTTTCAGTTAAGAGAAGTCTCATATAGAAGGAACTCTTAAATACAAAATGCAAGAAAGTCTGCCAAAGAAAGAAGCATAACAACTGATGAGATCAGGGTCTAAATATAGAACAACAGTGACATAGGGTTCTAGTAGCATGGCCTGACTGCCAATATTATTAAGGTCTTCAGATAATATTATTTTTCGAAACATATTAAAAATATATATATAATTGTGGTCTTCAGATAAACATTATTCTGTAAACATGGCCTGATTATGCTTACATATAATGCTGGTTACATTTAGTATTACAACCCTTGAGTTTCTAAACAGCATGGTGAGCATGGATTGGACATCCAATCAAGCCCAAAACTTCATGCTTCCTTTTGATTAAACATTTTCTGGAGACCCAGGGTTAAAACATACACAAAATGAAAAAATTACATAAATAAATATTGACATTATTAGAAAGCAAAAAACTGTAACTTTAAACCTACCTGTTGATAAGATAGAGGATGTATCACCGCACCACTTACTTCTAAGAAATAGTCAGGAGTTATTGAGTGTAAATCCTGAACCTGAAGCATAAAGAAGAACATATTAGATTTTGCTATTATACTGAAAATTAACAATAAACAACTGACAAGTCATTATGAGTCTCACCACTAAATTTACAGTCATTGATGAGCCACCCCTTTCAATATGCAATTCAATCTTCTTGTCAACACTGTCATCAAGCAGATTCTCCAATTTCAGAAATTGAGTAATCACCTGCAACAGGATTTCAATTATAGACAAGTCATCAAACATTTCGTACTGCAAGCATTCCTCAACTTTTGTAAGGAAATCTCTTCCATGTTCAAGATTCATATTTAAACGAACATAACAAAAATCAAGTAAAAGACTTCATCAATCTCACAACCTAGCATCATCACTAACATAACATAGTACAAGTGGAAATTACAAACGAAGCCTACAAACACCATAAGTTGGCAATTCAGCTCATTACAATTCAACACAACAAACCTAGCAACCCAGAAAAAATGAAATCACACACACGTGGAACCAAGAACTTATCTACTTAACAAAACTTCATCATAGAACTTTTACTGCACTGACAGCTTTCTACCCTACCAACCAGGTAATGACCACTTTAAGCAACTCGAAAGCTTGTATTATGTAATGAATAGATCCACAATAATAAATTAAAAAAGCAAAATTGTTGCCAAAGGATATATCTAGCAATGATATACACATGCCACCAGATTTCCAGTTAGAAAAATCATAAACCAAACCAAATGCTAACAAGCTAAGAGAGCCACCACGCTGGGAAGGGAGAGACAAAAAGGAAAAGAAAGCACCAATCTTCTGTAAAGAAGCCCTTTTTGTGGAAATAGAAGGGAAATTTCACAGACCAACACTGAACTTTAATGAAAACTCAATGACTTCCCTTCAGGTTTTGAAAATTTTACCCCTACTAGTATTATCTAATCATTTAATTTAACAGAAAAAATTTCTAAATTTGATCAAATTACATTAAATCACTATCAATTGGTATGAAAATATTAATAAATTAATAAAATTATTATTTTTCAATTATCAAATAGCTAAATAGTAACAATAAGGAAGGTCAGCAAAATTTCCAAAACCACAGGAGAGGTCATTGATTTCTCATTAAAAGTCAGGAGAGGTCAACGAAATTACCCGAAAATAGAAGATAAAGCCACAAAATTGACCCGCAATTGCAATAAAGACAGAAATATACCCAAAGATGGCTCAATGCAGTAAATCACTATGAATGAAGGCATCATAACTTACTTCCCCATTCACGCGGACAAGCACATCACCTGGCTCCAATCTTGAGTGAGCTGGGCCACCTGGCACCTGAAATATGTAAAGGAACATATCACAAACTAGCCTATCTTATTTATAAATTAGGATCTAAAACAGAAAAGCATTCTCACCACAGAGTCCACAACTAGCAATCCAGTTTCTCCCGGAGGAGATGCACGCCGCACGATCTAAACAAGTGAAAAACACAGCGATTGAGAAACCCTACTCTAAATAACATGATCAGCCAAAACATGATAATGAAGGTAACAACAAGCAAATAGATACCTGCTCCGTTTCGCTTTCGAGACCAAGCCGCCGTGTCTCATCAAATCCTTTATGAGAAAATGTTACCTATATCATGAATTATTGTCCAAGTCAACCGATATCCATAAAAGATCAAAAAACCTCGGATAGGAGTAACAAAACTGTATAAAACAGCAATAAAACATTTGGCTGGGGATGATCTTCCATCCCAAGCCAAAAGAAATAAAATTAACCCAAAACCCCTTCCCAATCATGACGTAAAAAGAAGAAACCAAGCTATACCTTTTTTTAATGAGACAATAAAATTTCATTAAGGAACTCAAAATACAAAGGTGTGAACCAGAAACAAATCCATATAAAATAGCAATAAAAAGTTATGCTGGGGACAGTCTTCCCTATTCTGAGCCAAAGAAACAAAATTAACCCAAAACCCCTTCCCAATCGATGTACAAAGAAGAAACCAAACTATTCTTTGTTTTGATGAGACAGAATAAAACTTTATTACGAGGAACTCAAACTACAAAGGTGTGAACCAGAAATCACTGAAGAGAAGACAAAAACCTCTTCCCGGTTTAGATGGATAAAGAAATTACAATAATAAATTTGTGCATCTATTTCAAGTACTTTAATTGAACTCTAGGGATTATATTCACCCACACACAAAAAAACAAAATAATAATAAAAGTAATTACATTTCACACAAGAGTAGACATCATATAAAAGAAAACTTGGTGGAAGATAGAATTGCAGTGATCTACTAGAGGATATCAAACTGTAAATTCATGTCATAAAGATAATCTATTGTAAATCAAGTTAGATACAGAAGTACTACTCTCTGCAACATCAATTAAAGTCAGGCCCTACAAGGAACAACCTAATAACAAACCTGTAGCGTACCACGAGGAATAGAGACTGCCTCCCATTTATCTATATAAGAATCTCTCCCCTTCTGGAGGAATCTTAATGCTCTTACAACCTGAAAATTGAGTAGTGATATGTTTTAGTGGCAAGAAACTATAAACTTAACAGAATTTAGGTTCACATATATTGTAGAAATAAATCCACAGCTCAATTCAGGAAATGCATTATTAGGATCTACTGCAATCGTTAAGCATTCTAGTAAACAAAGATATTTGGTAAAATACTTTTAAACAATGAGCAACTTAAACAAAATATACTAAGATTATCAGGAAAAGCTAAAATTCAAGCCTATTACATACAATACAATTCAACCAACAATCACTATTAGACAGCTTCTACATATAACTTCCAGGACTGCCATGAATTAATGCATTCCTTAAATATGCTCTGCAAACCCAAAATTCATGCAGACCAGTCTCAGCGAAGAACCATCATATAATACTATTTTAATATGATACCTTTTTCTAAAAATATACGAAGTCTGAAAAAGTCGTACAAAAAAGTTCTAACTGAACTATGAAACAAAGACCAAACATCTAAGTGCTTCCTAAAAATTTTACTAAAACCTTAAACTAACAATGAAAGGACCAGAAATATGCAATATATATAATATAATGATCTTGATTGAGTTTACTTAGATCACTTTAGTTATAAATTGTAAGCAACTCACCACAAACTCAAGCACAGCGACAAAACATCAATTTAATTTTTTGGCAATACTGTAGAAGTTAATACTCCATCTCATATAAAACCACTAGTGTGAAAGGTTAAGCATATAAGCAAGTGAAACTCACTCGTTCAAGAGGTAAAAAGAAGGCTGATGCGCTAGATGACTTGCTACCGGCATTCAGGGCGACTGCACTGCCTTGCCAATCAATAACTGGGGAACCACTTGAGCCACCCTTAGTCCCAGATGCTGCCTGAAATTATAGTAAAACATAAGCTGCAATGAACTAGACCAAACACAACCAACAAACACTAATACTGCACACTTAACCAGATAAATGTTAGAACCAATAAAACCTTCTATCCCAAATTAGCAGCTGATATGGAAAACCTCAGCACTTTATAAACTCAAAACAAAATATCAACCCAATAATACATACCAACTTTAAGCCATAAGAAACTAAATGGATGGGTACTATCCAAGAAATCGCAATACAAAGTACATCAATAACAAGCTAGAACATCAATTGCTTTCCATCCTTAACATATAAAAGTTTGGATAACTGAATTTGTGAAACCAAACCAACATTCATAACACCAAGCTTTGTGTTTCAATTGCTAAATCTTATGAGAAATAAATCAGATTGAAAATAAGGCTAATTATCTGATAATTATGTGTGATTTCCTCCAATCAGTGGCTGAAACACTTACTTGCAAGTAGAACGTGTTAAAATCGTTGTAGCCATCCCTGCACCAAATAGCAGTCAAGGTTAGCCACCATGCGCCAACATTTAGCAGGAACAAGGGTATATGTTAAGTAAAATGCTAATTAGAAAAACAAAATCAAAGGCCATCAACCAAATATGAGTTGTGCATCCTGATACTTCTGAAAAAAGGGACCATACAACCAATTATGAATTAACATGAAAATTAACAAAGCTAAAAGAACATTTGATGGAAAATCACTATCTAAGAGAACCAAAAGCAAAGGCCATCAAAGCAGTCAGAATGAAATGAAAACTACGCCTTTCAGTAGCAAAACAAGGACAAAGATAATCAGGAATATCGTATACTACCTCGAACATTCATTTTGCTTTAAGAAGAAAAAAGAGAATATTACTAAAACTACCACATACTTTTTATAGTGAGGAGCATCTCTATCTAAGCGAGCAAGTGTACCAGCCAAAATTGAAACCTGCAAATTCAGAGACAAATCAACAAAAGAGCATTGATCAAATAATTCATACAATATTATTATATTTTGGATAACTATAAAATCAAAAAACCATAACTAGGACATAAAACAATATTATTTTAACACCAAGAAAAAGGAAGAACATTTACTAGCCATAGCAAAGTCACTTCCATTTTGGTAGAATTGTAACGGCTAATCAATAGAAATTATGAAAAATCATAGTCTCAAGTTAAGATCTTGAAGAAAACTAAATTTATGACCATCAAAGCTAGAATAATTTGCTTAATCATAATCACAACCATCATATTCACAATGTAGGATAAAAAAGTGCAGGCAATCCTTCTAGCTGATTGATATTAATTTGGCTGCTTAGGAAGTATTAGGTCTAAGGTTTGACTCCCATTAGGTGTAATTAATTTCTTGAGACCATAGTTGTAGGCCATGGCCTGAGGTTTCCTAATCTATGCAGAAGTAGTGTTTTACAAGGTCAGCTGGACTAGTCAATTACAAACACCACAGTATATACATATTGGTTTCGTAGCTTAAGAGTATAAACTATGTGTAAAAGTACCGATAATAATGCTGTTAATTTTAAGCATGATTTTGGAATCAGAATAACAATAAGACAATTTGCGAGGGCTGTTTCTATGAACGAGAATTGTAAATCTGATATCGAGAAGAAAAACAAGAAAATAAAGACCTGAGATGCACATTTACAATTTCTAACGTGTTGCACCAAAGTCCCTTAGTATCACATCTTGAATTGGGATTTACATCCCACAAGTTTCCAGTCTATCCTCTTGCTTTTTCTGTTCTACGCACATAATTCCTAAAATAATTTACAAATGAGCAAACATGCTTCTTATGCCATTAAACAGTTGCATAAAATGGCCTAATTCATTTTGTTGTTAAAGCATTTCATGGTTTTGTTAAGTTTCTTCTAACTAATTGCTTAGATGAGAATCTGGTTAGGTATATAAGCATATACATTATTAAGATGTTGAATTTTTGTGACTAATTATGCACATTTTAGTCACCAATATCTACAAATACTAGATATTTTTGTCGAAATAGGCATTTAAAAATCAGAATTTTGATCCACCATCCAAATACATAAACAAATGTAAATCAAAAGCCATGGCTAAAATAAGCTTATTTACAGAAAAGAAAGGAAATATGGAACCATAAACTTTTAAGTTTTTCAAAACAAAGAAATCCCTGAACCGACATAATTACATATCAAACTCAAGTTAGATAAAATGGGCCCCACCAATCCCTATAATCTTTGAGAAGAAGTAACAACGAGGCTTATCGCCAAGTAGGTGGCATTAAGGAATCGAACCCCAAAGTTTGTAGGATCAAACCACTTGACTAACCCTCAATGTTGGCTACTTGATTTTCAATAATATCAACTAATATTTCCAAATCTCATGTTTCTAACCAACAAGAAATTATAACAAATTAGTCAAATTAAAATATCCAAAAAGAAAATGAAGCATAGTGATGATCTACACTAGTTGGATTTTTTTATTTTTTTTAAATAACAAGAAATTCCTTAACCTTTCCTGTATTCACTAACTTGAGAGATATAATTATATTGCAAGTAGGTGGTCTTTGGGAATTGAACCCTAGACCTCTTGGTAGGAACCAAGGGTCTTTAGCACTCAAGCCAACCCTTGGGGTTCAATAAGTGGATAACATAATATGTAAAATTGCATCAATCTTGTGATATACAAGTAAGAACACCCTAGAATAAAAATGAATTACATGTGTGATGTAAATTACCTTCTCACCACTGTCATTACCGACGACCCTGATTTCAAGTCCAACACAAGCAACTTCAGGGGCAAGAGGAATTTCCTCGTATTCCAAAAACTGTATTGCACTGGGATCATAACGAAAGAAGCCAAAATCATGAACCTAAAACAAAGTCAAAATGTTAGCATTATTGACACATAAACAAAATTATAAGATTCCAAGACATAAACTTACAATTCCGCACCTACATAGCATAGGATTAAACCAGTCCTTTAACCAACTCAACAAGCCAATCCCCAAAATGCATAAAGCTTCAACTTCAATTTTCTTTTAAGTCTTCTTTACATTATTTGCATTACATCGATAGATATCATTTTGATTTTTCTTTTATTTTCTAAGGTTAAATTAGTGTTTAAAATACTTTTTCTCATACAACATATTTTTCCCTTTCTCATGGCAGCGTGGGTAGAAATGCATATAGGGTGGAGTGATAAGCCAGCTCAACCCGAATACAGTTTGGTTCCAAATGCAAGCAGCATTGGCTGTGAACTATTTTCCTATCTCAGCCAGCATAAAAGCTCTGTAAAGAACCATTAAGCTTTTAGATATTCAACATACTAAAAGGAAAGGTAATCTGCTTGCCAGAAGAGACTATTGCTTTCTCTACTTAAAACATCTGAAACAAAATTGTGCTCTCCTTTCACATAGGAGATCCGTTCTTTTACCATAGTCCATTTTCTGTTACATAACAAGGAGCAAAAACAGCAATAATGAAAGGAATGCAGAATGAATCTAGAAATTGTTTACTCACCGGATCTCTGTATACGGGGTACACTGGAATTTCTTCCCTGTTTACAAACATGGCCTCTGCAACTACAGGCCCTACAAATCCAGGAGATCACAAATAAGTGTTAAGCAGCATAAAAAATAAAAAATAAAAACTAGGCCAAGGATCTTGTCAGACTGTTAAAGAAAAACAATAAGGTGACTCTTATGAATGAGAGAATCATTTAATTGTACCCAAATAATTGGATATCAGCTAAATTTATCCAGTCCCAGAAAGCGGGAAAAAATTCAAACTTTAGAAACTAATTCCTTTAGTTTCCTTATTCCTCAGCATACCGGCTTTGATTTGCTATAGATACAGACTACAGAACAAAGATATGACTCTGAACTAACAATGGCAGTAAAACAGAATAAATTATTGAAAACTAGGTAGAAGCAAAAAGCCAAAAATATAATCCAAAAATCCATTCATCCCCCACAATCACTTTAAGCAAAAACTATACACTTCTAAACAATTTCTCAATATCACCAAAAATACCCAATCTCATGTGTTATATACATGAAAAACCTTCCTTTTTTTCCTATCCCACACTTTGTAAGTTACAAAATAAATAACATTTCCATAACAGAAGCAGAGAAAAAAGAATAATGTAGGCAATCAAATGATCCCTTAATAACCAATAACAATTATATAAGTAATATTTAACGCGAAATATAACGAAATGCAAACTTCAAAAGTCAAGCTTTAGTAAACGCTGACTGCTGAAAAGCAAAAGTTACCATTTTCGCGTCGTAACTGGTTCAGTTATTACAAAAACTCTCATAGTGCCACCATAAACAAACAAAGAAATAAGTCACTAAACAAATAATTTCAGGAAACCTGGCTTAACGACATGGCGATTAGTCAAGACGATGCCGCGTCGCTTGTCGACGACGAAGCCGGTGGCGTAACTGGCACCGGCCGACTCCGTGTCAAAGGCGCGACAGGAGTTGGTTCGCAGGACGACAACGGCAGGGACGACCTTGTTCAGTGCCTTTCGCCAGTCTTCAGCGGTGGCGGCGCTCTCCCGAAAGGGAGGTTCTAAGTCAGAGCACAGATCCTCTTTCATAGTAGACTCAAGTCCAGTCGTCGGACTTTCCACGGGATCTCCCATTCTTTGTCGGAAAAGTTAGGGTTTTGGCTTTTTACGAATTGCGATGGAATGAAATGATTAGTGAATTTGCCTTTGCGTGTGAGTGAGTGAGAGATAGGAAGCAAGTAGTGAGGAGGGTTGAGTGAGCAGTCAGGCTTCCTTTGATTTTTAAGTCACAAAATTTTGTTTGTGAGCAAAGAAACAGGGAGATGAGTCAGATTCGACTCACGTAAATTATTAATTTTTCTTTAACTCTTTTATGAGTGTGAACGCCTCGTCAAGTTAACTGCCACAGTTCACCATTGTTCTTGTCCCTATGAAATGGCTGAGAGCCACGCATGTGTCTGCCACGTGCGTATTTCACCAATCGGTCACTTCCTTTTCATTGACTTGACAGCCCAACTAAAGCTTTCAACACGGTCGTACGGAAATTCAGATGCTTTCGTGGCCCAACGCCAGCCCTTGATTTGAGATCGAACGGTTCGTATTTTTTATAAAATAAATTATTAAAACAAGGTTCAGTTTGTTGAATTTGTGTTGATTTATATAAAATCATCTTTGAAATTTGGAATATAGATATAAAGTGGAATTCTCTCTTTTTTAACTGTTAATGAAAAGGATCTTTTTATTAAACCAATCGTTAATAGTTCAAAAGATAATGTTAATAGAATCTTAATTTACATTAATTTGATATTAATCATTACTTAGTGAGTAGTGATTAAAAAGGAGAGAGAATAAATAAAAAGGCTCTGAAGAACAAAGCATAACTAGTACAAAGCGCTCCATCCGTTTATGACAGGAAGTCAAAAAGTTCTGATAATCTCAGATTTAGTTGGGTTATTGGCATGTAGTTAGAAAGAATAGAATCAAGCAGAAAAGCAGCTTGAGTGCTTGACCGATTGCCTAATCTTTGCAACTTTACCGAAAGGTACTAAGCTGAGCTGGGTTGTCTTGTCACACAAAAACATGCTACATGTAGTGAAACTCATGCTAAGTTGCTAACCTGCTTTTTGGCAGCAAAATTTTTTGGTTTTGCTTTTCTAAATTAATTCCAAAATTTAACTATTGCCTTGCCCGAGGAGAAAAGCAAGCTCCTTTTCAAGTGTGTTTATCTGTCTATCTTTCCATTTGTTGCAGTCAAGTGTTTTGCATGATTCGATTTTGAAAATGAATTGTTATTATCTATATGCAAATGAAAAAAAAAAATTAATCATTAGTGGATTTCATCTATGGACAAGATGATGTCTCGGCAATCTTTGAAATAGAAGACTATGGATTGCAAGAGATATGTATGTACAATCACTTAGGGAGAAGAAAACTGCAAAGAGATAAATTAAACAAAAATTAAAAGTTGCAGTAGGGAGGGATTGTTCTATGAAATGGTACTGAGGAAAGAGCTAGGCTTGGTTAATTCACGAAGGGGTTTGTCTGTGACTCTTATCAAGTTATATGCAAGTCCTCCTGCGATTGTCCCAATTATTGGCCCAAATATATACACCCATATTGCTTTGAATTCAAGCTTAACGATTGCTGGGCCTAAACTCCTTGCTGGGTTCATCGAAGCTCCTGAAACTGGCCTGTAATTCACACAAATTCGGCAATATGAAGAACCATTTTGTGCTTCCAAGCACATTGGCGCAGAACATGCTACTGCCTACATGAAAATAATTCTTCTAAAGCACAAATAAAATTGTTCTTAGCATACCCGGCAACGAAGACGTTCAACATTATGGTCATTCCAACGGCCATGCCACCTAATTCTCCAATCTGATACAAAGTAAATGAAATGTTGTTGATTAAACATTTAGAAAGCAATTAAAGCTACAGAAGAATAACACAATTAAGCTGAGTTTAGCGTAGGAATTACCGCTCTACTATCAGTCACAGCGCCTGAGACGACAAACATCAAGAGAAATGAGACGATGATTTCTGCGACAAAAGACTGACCACTGGATCCAACCGGTAGAGTTCCAAAATAAGCTGTTGGAGTTATATCAAGCATAAGTACTAACGTGCCACTGGCAAGAATCGAACCCAGTAGCTGAGATACGATGTATAATGGAACCTACATACATTTGTACCCACAATAATTAACCCTTTGAAAATAAGCAATTCTAATCATCCGCACATTTCATGGTGAACTCACCTCCCACCATGCAAATCGACGGAAAATGGCAAGAGTAATAGTGACGGCTGGATTGAAATGAGCACCAGAAACATGCCCTACTGTATAAATCATAACCATGACAATCAAGCCCCAAGTCACGCATATGCCTGGAAATGTAACCGATCCATATATCTTATTCACAGCAACCGAGCCACAACCAGAAAATATGATGAAGTAGGTGCCAATTACCTCTGCAATCAACTAAAAAAAATCCAAAAATATTATCAAAATGTACCCTTTGAAATCTGAATCTTATTATTTGTTATTTGTCACCAACCTTTTGTATGATTGTTACGACTGCAGTTGATGAACAATAATTGGTTTTTGCGGCAGACGTGGGGAAGGCGGTACCTTCTTCCATATTTGAAGTTTCAGCCTCCTCAATACCATCAATCTTGGTAGCCATTGTTGAATAAATAACAAAATTAACCAGAAGCAGGGGCAGATTAAAGCTTGAGTTTGTTTACTGTAAATTGAAGTGGTCAGTGGAGCTAGAGCTATTTGAGGTCTTCAAGAAAATGTCAAAGTGGTTAACTTTTATCTTGATTCTCTCCGGATAATATCGATAATTTAGATGTTGTTGGAGATTTGGATGTTGGCATGAGAAGATAAAATAGATTCGATTAATTTCAGAATTTAAACTTTTTTTTTTCAAATAATTTTATCATAACATGGATCTATATTTTTTTTAAATTTTTTTTAGTACGTTTTTATTAGATATTGGTAGCTATTAATAAAATTTAGGAAAATTATAGCAAATGGCCAAAATTAGGGTGTTGGTTGCAAAAATATCCAGACCCCCTAATTTCTTGCAATCACCTATTCAAACTTCCCTGTAAATTACTTTCATGTTAGGACTAATCAATCCTGGGACTGGACTGGTTGGTCCTAATACCCTCTACTCAAACGTTTAAACTTTTCTCTCATCAACTTTTATGATTTTTTTTACTTTAAAATTTATTTGATTTGAATATTTGTGTGTTCTTGTTTCTGTGTATGAGTATAGTGTTGAATTGGATGATTTATCTATATAAATGGATTTGTATGTATGAAGATAAAATGATTTGCTTTAATGGTTTAGGATTTGATTTAAATGTATAGGATAGTAGTTAGATTTGAATGTGTATATTGTAAGTATATTTAGAGCGTTGATGAACTGAGGAAAACCCATAATACCTAGGAATGTCAAAACAAATCCATAAAAGCTGCCTGAAAAAAAACTCAGAAATCCAAATTTCAACGAATTGCATTTCTACCATTACGACCAATTGGTCCAGTCCGAGAACCGATCGATCCTAACATGAAGGCCATTCAGTCTCCACAGGCAGTTTGCATAGCTAATGGCAAGAAATTAAGGGATTTTGATAATCTTGCAATCAGTCCTCAAATTTTGGACATTTCTTATAATTTCCCTATAATGAAAGAAGTCCACTGTTGATTGATGGATGACTGATTCTAACCTAAAGTTCGGGGAACTAAATTGAGTTTTTTTTATTTAATTATGTAGTGAAGAATTTATGTTGTGTGTCAGTTTGTATTACTCCAGTACAAGAATAAAACTGAACTAGTTCTCTCTTAAAATAATGAACATTAAAAATTAGGAAATTGCAAACACATCTGTTGTAATATTATGGCCACTACCAATCATTAGTTGGCATCTAGATCAAACATGTAGTGGCTTATCAGGTTGGTGAAAAAAACACCCAATTATTTTTTATATTTTAACTTTTAAATTTTGAGTCCTTGAATCTATGAAGTATATTAATACTACATCATCCACCTTCAAAATAATATATAGTACTTTTAGCTATTGCTGTAATGATTATATCGGTCTTTCACAATGCAAAATCTAGTTAGGCTTTGAAAGAGAAATATTTTTTTTATTATTATTTTAAATCAAAATCCATTGAGAACAAATGGGCCGAAAAGCAACCCAATTTTAAAGTTCCTCACGGCAAAGCTCGGATGCAAACGGCTGTCACAACAGTCAACACTCTTGATTATGGCGGACGGGTTGTGGCACTGGCAGGGGCTCTTCTATTATTTTTTCCTTATACAGAGATATTATGAAGCCTTCAATGGCATGATAACCTTGATGACTCTTGAATACCACAAACCTCTGTCTAAGTTTTATCAAATGCTCAATGCAACATTATTTTGTACACAACTTGCATTTTTGCAATACAAAGCAATGAATTATGTGCTGACTTATCTTTTTTTTTTTTTTTTTAGAAAAATAGAGATTAGGTTAAGATTTATAAAATCAAACTCTAGTCCTATGAGAATCATGTATCCACCAGCATCACTATGAGAAAGCATAAGTTATTTTGCATTAGATAGCTATGATGGTCAAAACAGATAGGGCTAGTATTATAATAAATACATAACAATTCGTTCCATCAAGAGTGTGACCACTATAATATTTTTCACCCATAAAGAATGGGCGACAATGATCCAATTTGATGTTATTACTGACAATAAATAACGAAAACTAAAGACTAGACTGGAATTTATAAGAAAATGCAACTACTTTCAACAGTTGTAATCAGAAATTTCCTCCCTCCTTACCTAACTTTTTTGTTGGGGAATCAAACCACTAAAATGCCATGGAATTCAAGGTAGCAATGAGAAAGATTTGAGTTTGACACTTATGGAAGCAAAGAATATTCATCAAAGACCAGATTGACACTGACTTCATGCCTATCAAATCCTGAACTACAAGTCATCCCCTTCTAGTAAAACCAAAAGTCTTAAAAGAACAGCATGATGATGAAAACAACTTTTTGTTCAAACCTTTTTTCTTATATAACTTATAAGCATCTAAACAAATGTTAGCTCATATTTGGAAGTTCCTAACGTTCCTTATCATCAGAGGGCTTCATATGAAGTTAGTGCTATACCTAACCTTGCTCCAGAGAGTTTCAAACCATCCATGTTTTCAATACTCTCCTAAGAGTTTCAAATCGTGTCATTTCCTTTACTCATTGAGGTCATTTAACAGCAGTAACTTAAATTTCCAAATTGAGAACCATGTTTTCTCTGCATACACTTATAAGTTAGAAGCACAGAGACATTGATAGGATATTTATAGGAGAAACGAAACCTTTACTGGTTCTGTAGAATGTGATACATGACTTACTTTACAAGCCAACTAAAAAACTATGCTTTCACCCTCGTGCAACTTTTAATAGTTATTGACACTCACCAGTCACCTGATACCAACACAAGGCCTGGACTGGCATTTTTCACTATATTTTATTTTTATCTTTCTACAGCAGAAAATTTTATCTCACAAACCTCACCAAAAGCAAATCTGGTAAACCAACACGATCATTTTGAAGAAACTTCAGAAGTACAACTAGCAATAGGCAGTTCGGTAGGCGTGCATACCAGAGCCCTTTGTTGCAGATGTCTCAAACTCTCTTCCATGCTAACTTGTACCATCTCAGCAAGCATCTTTTT
The DNA here is from genome assembly GCA_026212285.1 of Bursera cuneata. NCBI lineage: Eukaryota > Viridiplantae > Streptophyta > Magnoliopsida > Sapindales > Burseraceae > Bursera > Bursera cuneata. The sequence continues at coordinate 26,706 of JANLJB010004150.1, forward strand.
GGCTTTACCAGATTGTTCATCTCCATCCATCTTTGAGATTATGTTGCAAACAATATTCTCAAGTGTATCAGGTTGAAGCTCAGATCGTGGATATGGAGAGTCCCTCAATAACCGCAGAAGTGTTTGTGCTTTTGTCTGAGACTTAGGTGTTCCTTGAACTGTGAGTTCAAGAAGTCCAGGGATTACACCTTCTCCAAGAATTAGTTCTCTATATTTACATCTGTCACTCTGACACATCACAAGTAGAGCCCCAACCGCATGCTCTCGACCTTGAAGAGTTCCATTTTCTAGAACTTCAACAACTGCAAGCACTCCACCTTCTTCCGATGTCAAAGAAGTTCTGCCTTCATCAAAACCCACTAAAGACTCTATAAGAGCACTACATTTCTCAGCTGTTTTTGGTGATTGTTTATATAACTTCAGCAAATTAACTATTGAGGGGATTGGATTTGTCTTCAGGATGATGTTGAGGTTATCTGGGTGTGTTGACAGGTTTGAAAGAGCCATCACAGCATCAAATTTGGCTTGTTTGCTTCCATGTCTAAGAATTTCCACAAGGAGAGGGATGGCACCAGTAGCACTTATAAGCGGCTTATTAAAAGTTGAGGCAGAGAGAGTGAGCAGAGCTGCAGTAGCATACTCCTGCAGGTTCAAATTCTGTGACTGAAGAAAGTTAATTATTGGTTCTAAAGCACCAGCTTCAACAATAGTTATCTTGTTCCTGCAAGAAAAGATGAGGAAATCAAATAAATCTGCCAGCAAAGCGGAAGGTTTATGAATCTGATTCAGACAACATCAACCATGAATTTTCAGCATCACATTAAGCAAAAATAAAATATATTTTTTACCAAAAAAAAAAAAAACCTGCAAATGTTCAATAAGCATAAAAGATTAAACAGACACAAGTTAAATGACACCAAAAACTGATGCCACTGGACTTAAAGGGATAGCAACATGTATCCCACATCATCACCTCTTCCACGTTTCTACTGTAAAAACTCGAATCCTAAAATTTTTACATGTAACTTCGGAATGACATTGAGGACGTATGAAAGGATGACCCACAAAATTAACAACCAAGTGGACTTAGTCTTGAGACAAGAAGCTAACAATCAGATGAAAGTTAGGTAACACAGTAAAGTTTCCCTGTTCAAAATCCTAATTAGAGCAGCATATAGTTGGTGTCCTCACTTTAGCTTTTGTACCTTTGACAGATGAGCCATTCAATTAAAAGGTTCCACCATTAAGGTCACAGAACCACAGAATGAAAAGTTTGAAATATTCCACTACCTACATAAATGCAAGCAGAATTACATACAACCAAAAGATGGTGTCCCACAAGACGAAATTTCCAATATTCAGTTCTAGATAGTTTGTGTAATTCTAGATCGTTTATGTAATTCTAGATCAATTTTAAAAGCCAATTATTTACTAGAAAAGAATCAGGCCTCCTGTACAGTTCTATTTAATCAAGATAATATCTTTTGTCAGATCTTATTGCATGGATTTAAAAAGCATAATCATCTAGAACCAACAAAGTAATACAATTATGAGAACAGGGTATTGGTGATTGCAGGGAGATTGATGGTGTATGAATCTGGTGTTAATCAGGAACTTATATGATACAAAACCCAACCACCTTAGCACTCAATCCATTATTGGGGGTAATTTAATCATATTTTTATTACATTTGGTTGCTTAAAGAAGTGAAAATTGAAAGCATTTTTCATGGGAAAGGAATAAAGAAGAAAGAATAAAATGTTTCTCTCACCAAGAAGGTAAAACGATTCCTCCCTCACCAACCCAGAACCCATTATTATGACATGATAACTTGAAAGAGAAGATAAAAAAGAAACAAAAGCAGAAAAAAGAGAAAAAGAAAGAGTAACATGTGAACCAAAGAACAAAAATTAAACTATGCTTCTATTCATCCACAAAAAGCATTATCTTCTGTTCAACTTTCCCTTTTTTTTTTTTTTAAATTTTCTAAAGGGTATTGGAAGGATTCGTGATACGACCGACACTTTCATGATCATCATTCTCATAATAGTATATATATATATATATATATTANTTAAAAAAAAAAAAAAAAAAAAAAAAACAGAACTAGATTCAGCACCTTAATTAAACAGAGTACTGAAACCTCAAAAAGAAAAGATTTTTTTCTCTTTTGTTTATCATGAAGAGATCTTAGCCATTAAATTTGATGACCCGGATAATACTTTTAAAAACTTCGAAATTTTAAATTTAATTAATTTGTCCCACAAACTTTTTTATCAGCCAATGACGTATAGACAAAAACATAAGAACTTGAAAAAAATTATTATTTTATGTTCAAATTGATGAATTCGAGGAAAAAGTAAAAAGAAAAATGGTAAAATCTAAGCGAAGAATCATCGGAATTATCACAAAATCACTAGAAAATCAACAAAAAAGGAAAACAAATTTCGAATTAGAAGTTTGAACAAAGAGCCCATGAATTCAATTCATATCTACCAGATAAAATAAGAAAATAATAAAAATAATCTTCTGTGATCAAACAGAAAATTTCAAAAAAGCCACAGCAGAAGCATCTAATATCAAGAAAACCACGGTTTTATCAGAAACGTATACCGATATACGTACTTTTCATCTTTAACGGCGAGATTGAGGAGCGCGAGAAGAGCGGACTCGTGGTATGACTCATGCGAGTCATCGCGAAGCATTTGCACGAGAGGCTTGACGGAAGCGGCGAGGTGGCGGCGACAGCGATGAGAAGTCTTGGTAAGGCGGCGAATCTCTCTGGCGGCTTCGAGCTTCATATCGGGGTCCTCGGAATGGATGAGATTGAGAGCCCGGCGCACTGCGGCGGAGGAGGACGAGGAGGATGCTCTAGGCGTGTCGGGATTGGTGTCGGAGGAGGAGGACGAAGAGGAGGAGGCCAGATTGTCCGCAGCGCAGCCCATCGTAAGACAAGCGAAAAGGGCTAGAGAGAGAGAGTGAAAATCTAAGCGGAATTGAATTAAAGAAAGAGAGAGAAATAGAGGTTGGAGAGTTAGGGATGCGTCTGGTGTTGGCGTTAAGCAACAGTTTAACAGCTTAAAGTTTTCCAGAGACAATGGCGTTGTGGCAGTTGCCGTTGGATTTCGCTAGTTTGGTAAATAATAAAATAAAAAAATTATTTATTTAATAATAATTAAATAAATAAAAGTTTGGGCCCACCGTAAAATTTTAGGGAGTTCATGGACAATATCCATCTTTAAAAAAAAATTAAAATTAAATGTCATAAATATACACTCACATGTGATTCTACAACTCTTAAATTAAGACTTTATTAAAATTAAAAAATATTTTTTATTTAATGAATTAATTTGATTTGTTTTACTTTTGAGATATTCGATCTACAATATAATATAGGATCCGGTTGCCAAATTAATAATAATGAAAATGACCGCCTTAATCATGAGATTGTTTGTGAGCTAATTTATTGTCAAGTGGCAGCGATACGTTGAATGATAGAATTAAAGTTTGAATTGAAGTGAAAGCTTGTTAGCTGACGTCCGTTGTCAAAATTAGCCAATCAGACACTCATTTTGCTCCAATTTATAAAGTGATTAGACGTAATCTTATTTTGTTAACACACTTCTGACTACAATTTCCACATTGATATTGCACTTTTATTAAATGACAATAATCACATTTGAACTTAGAAATGGATGAAGAATTTATATATTTTCCAATTACAAAATTTCAAACAATTATAAAATATTTTATTTCAAATTTCTCGTCTTTTATCTAATATAAAAATTCACATTTTTTTAGAGCTTGATACGTGTCTCTGGACACATATTAAGGCTACCCAATTTCTCATCTACTCTTTTTTGTTTTAATAAATTAAATAAAATATCTTAAACATTAATCTTTACTTAAATTAAATGAAGTCGAAGCGTGGTATAATTAAAATGGTATAAATTTCGAACAATTAAACATAAGATAAAAATGTAAAACACAAATAAGACACGGAAACAATTATTATATAATAGCAAGATAAATAAATATAAAACATGTTTCTTAGTCAAATTTGTAAACATAACATGACTATCAAAATTGCATACGTTTGAGTTGGGGAGAATCTAAGACTAAATGCGTAGCTTGTCTCATTCTTATAAACCAAAACTTTGAATAATAAACCATGCCGACCAGTCCAAATTTTGAATAAAATAAACCAAGCATTACCTCAACGTTTAGAATGGAAAAGAATTAATACATGAAGAGTCCAAGCAAGAGACTACTGAGGCAAATGATGCATATATCCGTAAATATCTTAAAGAGAATATGATAGGCATGCGCATGCGCCCTCTCTGTGCCCCCATTTCTGAATTCTGATACATGCATGCAGACGATTTATGGTGCAGACACGTGGCCGAAATCTGAACAAAATATCTCAAACAGTAGTTCCAATTTATTTGATGAAAAATGGGATTCCACTTTGTGCTTCCAACAGTGCATGCAGCAGCCATCTTGAATCCTTCAATTTCATTTTGAATATTGTCGCATGTAGGAAACCAAAATATAATATACGGCAGCAGCGGCAACAGTTTGATTTCAAAAAACTATGATTTCATTTCTTGTCATTTTCTCCTTTTTTTAGTCCAAATAGCATCTTTATTTCTTTGAAATTTGTTAATCTGGATGCCATTCATCGTATATATATATATGTTTTGTCGGCCAAAAACGTTAGAGATATTTCTCAAGAGTTTTCAATACCATATATGCCTCTTATCTCGTTTTGTTCTTACCGCATAATCGATTTGAAATCAATTAATATGTAGACATGCATTAATTAAATTTTAATTATGCCGTGTCCATGAGTTAATGTGTCAATTAGTTGACATAATTAGTATAATTAGTTGTGTGTTGGTTGAAGTTGGTATATGTTAGAATGTGGTTATCGGTTACAATCTTAATGTCGAGTGATTGATAGTTTAGTAGAAAATTTCTTAAAAAATAAAAAAATTGGTTGTATGATAATTAATTATGAAATATCAAACTTTATTTTCTTTCTCCCAATCGGTTAATTGTCTATTTTCTTTCTATCGTCACCTATCTCTCATTTTCCATCAAATTTGATTGATGAAAAAGAGAGTCTTCTTATCTTGTCATTAATTTATTAATTTTAATCAATCATATTTAAAATGATTCATTCAAAATTAGAAGTGAGAGAAGCTATAGATGGTCCCAAAATTTATTATCAATCCGATCAACGAATTATAATCATATAAAAGATTTTGAAATCCAACTATTTTCCTATAAAGATTGAATGGATATTTAATTTAAATTTAAAGGGTAAGATAAAATTAACCAAAAAAGAAAGGAAAATAACTTCCAAGAACGAGTGGTCCAAAAAGAAATTAACCAAAATTTGTGAATCCAATTCAATTTAAATTCCAAAATTGAATTGGCACCTCACACTGAAAGGCTAGTTTCTTTAATGCTTTATATATGCTTCTTCCTTCTTTCTTTCATAAAATTATTTAATTATTGATTTATGTCAGATTGTGCTGAAGTGGAGACATCACCACTAGGTCAGAATGGCCACCTGGGGTTTAAAGAAATTACATCAGTTGATGGGTCCTTCTACGTACTTTTGCCACATATGCTTCTTGGAGTGTACGGTCAGCACTCGGCGCATGCACAGTCATAACGCTCATCATTATCTAAACAAAAGAAACGGGATATTTCTCTAACCCCCAATTAAATTTTAACAAAATACTTCACTCTTAATTTTTATTAAAATAACTTTTATCCTACAAAAGTTATGACTATTTCCACCAAAATTAATATTTATCCTCCAAAAATCTGAGGAGAAGTGTTAGTTTTTAGGGGGTAAATATTAGTTTAATAAAAGTCTGAAGTTAAGATTTTCATAAAATTTAATTAGGGGTTAATGTAATTTCCCTTAAAAGAAACCCTCAATAAATTCTTGGACACTATCACTTACCTCCCCTGTTGTTTGTGAAAGTACTTAGATACCATATTTTGAAAAATCTACATCTATATTTATTCGATAAAACTAGGAGAAATAAACAAATTTAAATTATTGAGTTTGAAAATAATAGGCTCAATATTTTTTTTGGTTACCCAGCTAAAATCGTTGAACCATTAACTCGTTGTTACCTAACTAGTCAACTTTTTAACCTCTAAAGACGAATTAGATTGTCGACTCTTTTTAAAATCTTGACTATTTTTTATCACATTTAGTTGAATTTAGATATTTTTGTGAATCACTCGTATTTATCATCTTTCCTTGCATATAAAATAGTATTATTAATTAATGATAGGGCAGGTTTGTACCAATTTTCAAACTCATAGGGCCTAATAGTTTTAAAAGCCATAGGGAGGTCAGGGGTCATTAGCTTAAATTTCTTATAATAAGGGGATTTTTTGCATACGGCTCTTCTCTAAATAAGGGTTCCTACTTTAGGAGGACCGGTTATGCTTCTAAAATATAAAAAATTAAGAATTATCTTTATAAAAAAATTAAAAGATCTTATTTGTTTACAATTTATAAAATTGTGTTATTTTTGTATAAATTATTAAATTAGTTAGATTTTGATTATAGTATTGACATATTATATTAAACATGATTTATTTATAATTAATATTTATTGAGTTTAACAAATATATATTCTAATTATAAATTTATTTTATTTTACATTTATTATTTAATATGCTTTTATAAATTTTAAATTATTATATATATCTTTTTTAGATTTATAATATTAATTCTAAATTAATTTTTTGGTATTGAATTAAATAAAAAAATGATTTAAACTTTGATTGTCTATGCAATTCTTATATTTTTCATTTAATTAAGTTTTTAAAATATTATAAATGTTATTATTTACATAAAATTAAAAATTATTTTTATATAAATTATTACTAATAATTCAAAAAAATTGATTATAAAATATTAATAATTAGAGATTATAAATGTGTAATACATATATCTATTTTGATCATTTATCATAATAAAAATAAAAGTAATAATAATCCCAAACATCTCTATCATATTTTTTAAAAAATAAAGTAATTTTTTACTTGTAAGTTTTACAATCTGCTATTTATGGTTAGAAGTTTGTTGTTATAAGTAAAATAATATAGGACTTGTCAAATAATAACATCAATTTTACAACAAGATCCCAAAAATAATGATAAGATTATTGTAATAAAGATGTAACTAGGTTGATTAAACCACGTATTGTCTCATATCAATATATTATCGACAATAATAATAATATGATGGTGGGCTCAATTAGGTTCTCGACTCAACCAATAAATAAATATAAAGTTTATGATAAGTTGATGAATTATTGTGGCACGTGGAATTAGATGTACTAACCCAACAACTTGAGGTATACAATTTCCAAGTGTCAAATCATTCAATAACTCTAGTGTCACTCCTTGTTAATCGTAATGCTAATTGGTGCAGATGTCGACTATGCAACAAATTAGCTTAGCTTCTATGCCAATTTCCCACTAACATCCACTGCTGTTGAATCTTAATCGTTATTAAATTAAAAATGTTTATAATAATCTTTTATATTTTTTTTGTGGATCAAAATTCTCAATTAGGGTATCCAATGTTCTTATTTTATTTTATTTTATCAGCTAGCGTGAAATATTGTTACGTACGTGGCGTGAAAATAAATCATATCACTAGAGTAAGTTAATATTATTACGGGGTATTTGGAATTACTATTATTTTGTTTTTATTATTTATAAATAACTAAAATAGGTATGTGTATTATATCATTTATAATACTTAATTATTAATATTTAATAATGGGACAATTTCAAATAGTACCCTTGTGTTTTGACTTAATTTCAAGTAGAAAGCAAGTTTATCATTTTCATCAACAAAACCCCTGAGGTTTGCTTTTTTTAATCAACTGCTAATTTTAACCCTTAAAAGTACATATTTACCCTTGCTAAAA